>CAWUFW010018449.1:0-221194 GCA_963921515.1 Calotriton arnoldi | reverse complement strand
GTTGTTTCAGGGTTTGGGGCAGTGCAGTGGTGTTCGAGCAGTAAAGGGGTCATGCTGGGGGTGGTGTTTCAGGGTTTAGGGCAGTGCAGTGGTGTTCGGGCAGTGTAGGGGTCATGCTGGGGGTGGTGTTTTAGGGTTTAGGGCAGTGCAGTGGTGTTCGGGCAGTGTAGGGGTGGTGCAGGGGGTGGTGTTTCAGGGTTTAGGGCAGTGCAGTGGTGTTCGGGCAGTGTAAGGGGTCGTGCAGGGGTGGTGTTTCAGGGTTTAGGGCAGTGCAGTGGTGTTTGGGCAGTGTAGGGGGCGGTGCAGGGGTGGTGTTTCAGGGTTTTGGGCAGTACAGTGGTGTTCGGGCATTGTAGGGGGTGGTGCTGGGGCTGGTGTTTCAGGGTTTAGGGCAGTGCAGTGGTGTTCGGACAGTGTAGGGAGTCGTGCTGGGGCTGGTGTTTCAGGGTTTAGGGCAGTGCAGTGGTGTTCGGGCAGTGTAGGGGGTCGTGCTGTGGCTGGTGTTTCAGGGTTTAGGGCAGTGCAGTGGTGTTCGGGCAGTGTAGGGGGTCATGCTGGGGCTGGTGTTTCATGGTTTAGGGCAGTGCAGTGGTGTTCGGGCAGTGTAGGGGGTCTTGCTGGGGCTGGTGTTTTAGAGTCTAGGGCAATGTAGTGGTGTTCGGGCAGTGTAGGGGGTCTTGCTGCGGCTGGTGTTTCAGGGTTTAGGGCAGTGCAGTGGTGTTCGGGCAGTGTAGGGGGTCGTGCTGGGGCTAGTGTTTCAGGGTTTAGGGCAGAGCAATGGTGCTCAGGCAGTGTAGGGGTTGTGCTGGGGTGATGTTACAGGGTTTAGGGCAGTGCAGTGGTATTAGGGCAGTGTAGGGGGTCGTGCTGGGGGTGGTGTTTCAGGGTTTAGGGCAGTGCAGTGGTGTTCCGGCAGTGTAGGGGGTCGTGCAGGGGGTGGTGTTTCAGGGTTTAGTGCAGTGGTGTTCGGGCAGTGTAGGGGGTTGTGCTGGGGTGGTGTTTCAGGGTTTAGGGCAGTGCAGTGGTGTTCGGGCAGTGTAGGGTGTCGTGCTGAGGGGTGTTGTTTCACGGTTTAGGGCAGTGCAGTAGTGTTTGGGCAGTGTAGGGGGTCGTGCAGGGAGTGGTGTTTCAGGGTTTAGGGCAGTGCAGTGGTGTTCAGCCAGTGTAGGTAGTCTTGCTGGGGGTGGTGTTTCAGGGTTTGGGGCAGTGCTGTAGTTTTCGGGGAGTGTAGGCGGTCGTGCTGGGGCTGGTGTTTCAGGGTTTAGGGCAGTGCAGTGGTGTTCGGGCAGTGTACGGGGTTGTGCTGGGGCTGGTGTTTCAGGGTTTAGGGCAGTGCAGTGGTGTGCGGGCAGTGTACGGGGTTGTGCTTGGGCTGGTGTTTCAGGGTTTAGGGCAGTGCAGTGGTGTTCGGGCAGTGTAGGGGTCGTGCTGGGGGTGGTGTTTCAGGGTTTAGGGCAGTGCAGTGGTGTTCGGGCAGTGTAGGGGGTCGTGCTGGGGCTGGTGTTTCAGGGTTTAGGGCAGTGGTGTTCGGGCAGTGTAGGGGGTCGTGCTGGGGCTGGTGTTTCAGGGTTTAGGGCAGTGCAGTGGTGTTCGGGCAGTGTAGGGGGTCTTGCTGGGGGTAGTGTTTCAGGGTTTAGGGCGGTGCAGTGGTGTTCGTGCAGTGTAGGGGTCTTGCTGGGGGTGGTGTTTCAGGGTTTAGGGCAGTGCAGTAGTGTTCGGGCAGTGTAGGGGTCGTGCAGGGGTGGTGTTTCAGGGTTTAGGGCAGTGCAGTGGTGTTCGGGCAGTGTAGGGGGTCTTGCTGGGGGTGGTGTTTCAGGGTTTAGGGCAGTCGTGTTCGGGCAGTGTAGGGGGTCTTGCTGGGGTGATGTTTCAGGGTTTAGGGCAGTGCAGTGGTGTTCGGGCAGTGTAGGGGTCTTGCTGGGGGTAGTGTTTCAGGGTTTAGGGCAGTGCAGTGGTGTTCGTGCAGTATAGGGGTCGTGCTGGGGATGGTGTTTCTGGGTTTAGGGCAGTGCAGTAGTGTTTGAGCAGTGTAGGGGGTTGTGCAGGGGTGGTGTTTCAGGGTTTAGGGCAGTGTAGGGGTCGCGCTGGGGCTGGTGTTTCAGGGTTCAGGGCAGTGCAGTGGTGTTCAGGCAGTGTAGGGGGTCGTGCTGAGGCTGGTGTTTCACTGTTTAGGGCAGTGCAGTGGTGTTCGGGCAGTGTAGGGGTCGTGCTGGGGCTGGTGTTTCAGGGTTTACGGCAGTGCAGTGGTGTTCGGGCAGTGTAGGCGGTCGTGCTGGGGCTGGTGTTTCAGGGTTTAGGGCAGTGCAGTGGTGTTCGGGCAGTGTAGGGGGTCGTGCTGGGGCTGGTGTTTCAGGGTTTAGGGCAGTGCAGTGGTGCTCGGGCAGTGTAGGGGGTCATGCTGGGGGTGGTGTTTCAGGGTTTAGGGTAGTGCAGTGGTGTTCGGGCAGTGTAGGGGGTCGTGCAGGGGCTGGTGTATCAAGGTTTAGGGCAGTGCAGTGGTGTTCGGGCAGTGTAGGGGGTCGTGAAGGGGGTGGTGTTTCATGGTTTAGGGCAGTGCAGTGGTGTTCGGGCAGTGTAGGGGGTCGTGCTAGAGGTGGTGTTTCAGGGTTTAGGGCAGTGCAGTGGTGTTCGGGCAGTGTAGGGGTCATGCAGGGGCTGGTGTTTCAGGGTTTAGGGCAGTGCAGTGGTGTTCGGGCAGTGTAGGGGGTCGTGCTGGAGGTAGTGTTTTAGGTTTTAAGGTAGTGCAGTGGTGCTTGTGTAGTGTAGGGGGTCGTGCTGGGGTAGTGTTTTAGGGTTTAGGGTAGTGCAGTGGTGTTTGTGTAGTGTAGGGGTCATGTTTTAGGGTAGTGCAGTGGTGTTTGGGTAGTGTAGGGGGTCGTGCTGGGGGTAGTGTTTTAGGATTTAGGTTAGTGCAGTGGTGTTTGGGTAGTGTAGGGGGTCGTGCTGGGGGTAGTGTTTTAGGGTTTAGGGTAGTGCAGTGGTGTTTGTGTAGTGTAGGGGGTCGTGCTGGGGGTAGTGTTTTAGGGTTTAGGGTAGTGCAGTGGTGCTTGTGTAGTGTAGAGGGTCGTGCTGGGGGTAGTGTTTTAGGGTTTAGGGTAGTGCAGTGGTGTTTGTGTAGTGTAGGGGGTCGTGCTGGGGGTAGTGTTTTAGGGTTTAAGGTAGTGCAGTGGTGTTTTTGTAGTGTAGGGGGTCATGTTTTAAGATGCAATGCTCCAATACCTGACTAGTCTGCACTACATAAAACTGCAAAAAAACTAAAAATAAAAAGTGTTTTGCACACTTTTGTCATTGGGCTATATGTGGGCTACATCTGGGTAATATTTGTGCTACATTTGGGCTCTTTTTCACTGGTGGCCATCTTGGAAGACTTCTTTGTTATGAAGTTTCCTAATTTCTTCATTTACTGCAGTTTCCTCAGTAGGAAATGCTTTCAGTTTTTACTTTGATTCCATCAAGAAGGCATTCAGATGTGTCTCACATCTGCCATAAATTCAGAATGTTAGCACTCTAGTTGCTCATTAGATCACTGGAGTAAAGCTACTGCTCACCAGGGAGTTAACTGGTAGTCTGCTGCTGGTATTGAAAGTGATTGTTTCAGTCTGCATGTCAGAATTTTCTAATGAAATAGAAGAGGATTTGAGATCTCACTTAAAACATGCCCTAATTTTTCTTTCTGCAGCACTAACCATAATTTCTATTTCAAAAGAACCCCTCATTTTGTTCCTTTTTAAATTAAATGTTTTAAGTGTTACCGGTTTATTCCAATCAAGATGGCTTCAGGTGTGCCATACTTTTGTCATAAGTAAGGCTGTTAGCGCTCTAGTTGTTCTTTAGAACACTCTGGGAAGCTGCAGTAGAACACAAAGGCATCAACTGGCAGGCTGCTCCTGTTGAAATATAACAGGAAGATATTTGAGATCACACTTGAAATATGTCCTAATTTTTCTTTCTACAGCACTAACCATAATTTCTATGACAAAATGAACCCCATCATTTTGTTCCTTTTTAAATTAAATGTTTTAAGTGTTACCAGTTTATTCCAATCAAGATGGCTTCAGGTGTGCCATACTTTTGTCATAAGTAAGGCTGTTAGCACTCTAGTTGTTCTTTAGAACACTCTGGGAAGCTGCAGTAGAACACAAAGGCATCAACTGACAGGCTGCTCCTGTTGAAATATAACAGGAAGATATTTTAGATCACACTTGAAACATGTCCTAATTTTTTTCTTTCTACAGCACTAACCATAATTTCTATGACAAAATGAACCCCATCATTTTGTTCCTTTTTAAATTAAATTGTTTAAGTGTTACCAGTTTATTCCAATCAAAATGGCTTCAGGTGTGCCATTCTTTTATCATAAGTAAGGCTGTTAGCGCTCTAGTTGTTCTTTAGAACACTCTGGGAAGCTGCAGTAGAACACAAAGGAATCAACTGACAGTCTCTGCCCTTGTTGGATGAACATGTTTTACTGAGAATGTCAGACTTCATTCTCACATGAGTGAGAAAGATAATGTGAATTTACAGAAAATATGCTCTCATTTTAGCATCTGGAGCACCTTCCAAACCTCCATAGGACAAGCATGAGAAAATAGTGTTCTCTCAAACATGATTCATGATATCCCAGCAGAAGGTTTTTCACATGGTAAAATCACCTTAGAATACACCACAATTCCTAAAATTAGTATGGTACCATCAACAAATAAATTCTAATGTAACTAAAGCCTGTTATCACCCTTTATAGTTCTCCTTTTGGTGACCCTCAAAATCTTCTATTCACTACAATGCATTTCAATGAGGTACTATCATTTATATTGGTCCCAAGATGGCTGCCAGCAATTCCAGGATGAAGTGCTGACAGCCAATCAGATCTCACAATGACATGTGTGGTTAGGCTCCGCCCAGATATATATGTGACTTTACTTTTGATTTTCTCAGGAACTACTGAACGGATTTACACCATTTAAGCAAAAGGCACGACACTGAACCAAGGGCTACCTCTTTGCCGAATTTGGTGTAATTCCGTTCAGCAGTTCGGGCTGTAGCTGCGACTAAAGGTTCCTATGGAAAAATGAATGGGGAAAATGTGTTTTGGGACCCCCCTTTTTTCTCGGCCCCCGCTTGACGTATCATCCCGAGACTTTCAGGATAGGAGCGGACCGGAGCGCCCCAACAAGTTGGAAACTTTCGCGAAGATTCGTCAACCGGCGCCAACGTTATTTCAAATAGAATGTCGCGGATTTCCTATGGATAATAGGTTTTAACTATAACTATCTACTGGCGACCGCCAGTAGATAATATATATATATATATATATATATATATTCACTGAAAAAACCATAGGTTTTAGGGACAGTTATAGTTAATTGGACATTTCACTCGTACAAAACCATAGAAATTCCCCCGTTATAGTTAGTTCAGCTAACTATAACTCGTGCCCCCGCAATGCACTGCTGATGACGTCACATATTACATCACTCATGACATGGTCAGTGACATCACTGATGACATCACTGATGACATCACTGATGACATCATCCAGTGACTGTGTGTTTCTGTAAAGTTTAAATATGTTTAATATATTTAGGGAAAGGCGTATTGAAGAATGAGTGGGTGTATAAGTGTCTGAATGGATGATTTAGTATGTGAGTGACTGACTCTACAAGTGAGTGATTACATGTATCTTACTGAATGCATGGGTTAGTGACTAAACTGTGTGAATGTCTGTATCCGTCTGTCTGTTGGTTTGTAAGCGGCTGCATGGCTTTCTGAATAGCTACATGAGTCTACATGGGTTATTGATTGATTGTCTGAGTATCTGTATGGGTGCCTGAGTGTTTGTGTGGGTGGGGTGTGTGTGACTCTGTGCATAGATGTGTGAGTTGGTGATTTACTGAGTGCATGGTTTCAAGAGTGCATCTGTGATGGACTGTATGTGTGGGTGAGTGTGTGTATGGGTTTGTTAGTGATTGAATGTATATCTCAGTGGTACATGTGTGAGTAACTACATATGTGCAAGGCAGTATATATGTGTGTTGGAGTATATAAATGGCTATAAGTGAGAGTGTGTGATTGTCAGAGTGGCTGTATGGATGAGTGTGTACTTGTATCAGTGATTGTATAAGAGCGTAAGAATGTGCTAGTATTTGTATGAGTAAGTGAGCTGGTGTGTGTATAACTGTATAGGTGAGTAAATGGGTGTGTGATTAAGTTTTTGCATGACTGACTAGGTGTGTGAGTACCTCTATGGATGAGTGGCGGTGTGTGAGTGTTTATATAGGTGTATGAGTGCATATGATAGTCCTGTACTGAGTGACTAAGTATGAGTGACTGTACGGGTGAGTGAGTGGATGTGTGTGTAGACCTAAGAATCAGTGAGTGGGTATGTAGTTTTTGGTGTTGGAGTGTCTATGGTTTTGAGAATGGCAGTCTGTAATTTAGAGTGGGTGTATCAAAAGTTATATTAGGGTGTGAGAAGATGCATGAAATTATCACATGGATGATGTCATCAGTGATGTCATTTGAGATGTCATCAGTGATGTCACTGACCATGTCATGAGTGAAGTAATATGTGACGTCATCAGCAGTGCATTGCGGGCGCGCGAGTTATAGTTAGTTGAACTAACTATAACGGGGGAATTTCTATGGTTTTGTACGAGTGAAATGTCCAATTAACTATAACTGTCCCTAAAACCTATGGTTTTTTCAGTGAATTTCAAAGGTTTTTTAAATGCTAATTTCTAACTATAACGTGTCTGAAACCTATGGTTTTTTCAGTGAATTTCAAAGGTTTTTTAAATGCTAATTTCTAACTATAACGTGCCTGAAACCTATGATTTTTAAGTGAATTTCAAAGGTTTTTTAAATGCTAGTTTCTAACTATGCCTACAGAGGTAGGACATGTGAAGAAAGAAGAAAAAACGCACAGAAAGAAGCAAAAGATGTGCAGAAAGAACCAACAGAGGAGCAGAAAGAGGCCTTGTTGCAAAATCATCCTGTGCCCACAACTTTTTCAGACGGGTACTGGTGGTAACTGACTCTGACTAACCAGAGCCAGTGCTATGCTAAAAAACACTTAGAATACAGTGAAAACACCTACATACACTAGGGAACACTATGCGTTGGGGTATCCCTGTGATTAGCATGACCTCCTCTGCAAGTCCCCAGTACATAATAGGGCAGGGGATTAAAACTACCTCTTAAAACGCGCTACAGGGCGCGTTTGCACAGTGGTGAAGGGAGGGGGGCCTGAGGTGACGTGTGCAAACGCACCCCGTGGCACGTTTTAAGTTGCGGGATTAAGTCCCCTTGAATTCTGAGGGTCCCTGGGGCCCAACTAGCCCCCAGGTACCTACAGTTAGGACCACAGAGCTGAGTTGCAGAGAGGCGTTCCGAGGCCACACACCTTTTTTCACCTCTCTGCAACGCAACTCTGCTGTGCTTACTGAAGGTACCTGGTGGGCTAGTTGGCCACCAGGGTCCCTCAGGATTCAAAGGGAATTAATTCCCCAACTTAAAACGCACCACAGGGCGTGTTTGTGCACATGTCACCTGAGGCCCCGCCCCTCCCTTCACCACTGTGCAAACGCGCCCCGTGGTGCGTTTTAAGTTGGGGGATTAGGTCACCTTGAATCCTGAGGGTCCCTGGGGCCCAACTAGCCCACTAGGTACTTCCAGTAAGCACCACAGGCCTGCGTTGCAACGCCTGTAACAAATTGTGCAGTTGTGTTTAGGTAGTGAAGAGGGTCGTGCTGGGGTAGTGTTTTAGGGTTTAGGGTAGTGCAGTGGTGTTTGTGTAGTGTAGGGGGTCATGCTGGGGGTAGATTTAGGGTTTAGGGTAGTGCAGTGGTGTTTGGGTAGTGTAGGGAGTCGTGCTGGGGGAGTGTTTTAGGGTTTAGGGTAGTGCAGTGGTGTTTGGGTAGTGTAGGGGGTCGTGCTGGGGGTAGTGTTTTAGGGTAGTGCAGTGGTGTTTGGGTAGTGTAGGGGGTCGTGCTGGGGGTAGTGATTTAGGGTAGTGCAGTGGTGTTTGGGTAATGTAGGGGTACTGCTGGGGGTAGTGTTTTAGGGTTTAGGGTAGTGCAGTGGTGTTTGGGTAGTGTAGGGGTACTGCTGGGGGTAGTTTTTTAGGGTTTAGGGTAGTGCAGTGGTGTTTGTGTAGTGTAGGGGTAGTGTTTTAGGGTTTAGGGTAGTGCAGTGGTGTTTGTGTAGTGTAGGGGGTCATGCGGGGGTAGTGTTTTAGGGTTTAGGGCAGTGCAGTGGTGTTTGGGTAGTGTAGGGGGTCGTGCTGGGGGAGTGTTTTAGGGTTTAGGGCAGTGCAGTGGTGTTCGGGTAGTGTAGGGGGTCGTACTGGGGGAGTGTTTTAGGGTTTAGGGCAGTGCAGTGGTGTTTGGGTAGTGTAGGGGGTCGTGCTGGGGGAGTGTTTGAGGGTTTAGGGCAGTGCAGTCGTGTTCGGGTAGTGTAGGGGGTTGTGCTGGGGGTAGTATTTTAGGGTTTAGGGTAGTGCAGTGGTGTTCGGGTAGTGTAGTGGGTCATGCTGGGGGTAGTGTTCTAGGGTTTAGGGCAGTGCAGTGGTGTTTGGGCAGTATAGGGGGTAATGCTGGGGGTGGTGTTTTAGGGTTTAGGGCAGTGCAGTGGTGTTCGGGCAGTGTAGGGGGTCGTGCTGGGGGTGGTGTTTCAGGGTCTAGGGCAGTGCAGTGGTGTTCGGGCAGTGTAGGGGTGGTTTTCAGGGTTTAGGGCAGTGCAGTGGTGTTCGGGCAGTGTAGGGGGTCGTGCAGGGGGTGGTGTTTCAGGGTTTAGGGCAGTGGTGTTTGGGCAGTGTAGGGGGTCATGCTGGGGGTGGTGTTTCAGGGTTTGGGGCAGTGCAGTGGAGTTCGAGCAGTAAAGGGGTTCGTGCTGGGGGTGGTGTTTCAGGGTTTAGGGCAGTGCAGTGGTGTTCGGGCAGTGTAGGGGGCGGTGCAGGGGTGGTGTTTCAGGGTTTAGGGCAGTGCAGTGGTGTTCGGGCAGTGTAGGGGCGGTGCAGGGGGTGGTGTTTCAGGGTTTAGGGCAGTGCAGTGGTGTTCGGGCAGTGTAGGGGGTCATGCAGGGGTGGTGTTTCAGGGTTTAGGGCAGTGCAGTGGTGTTCGGGCAGTGTAGGGGGTCGTGCTGGGGCTGGTGTTTCAGGGTTTAGGGCAGTACAGTGGTGTTCAGGCAGTGTAGGGGGTCGTGCTGGGGCTGGTGTTTCAGGGTTTAGGGCAGTGCAGTGGTGTTTGGGCAGTGTAGGGGGTCGTGCTGGGGCTGGTGTTTCAGGGTTTAGGGCAGTGCAGTGGTGTTCGGGCAGTGTAGGTGGTCGTGCTGGGGCTGGTGTTTCAGGGTTTAGGGCAGTGCAGTGGTGTTCGGGCAGTGTAGGGGGTCTTGATGGGGCTGGTGTTCCAGAGTCTAGGGCAGTGCAGTGGTGTTCGGGCAGTGTAGGGGGTCTTGCTGGGGCTGGTGTTTCAGGGTTTAGGGCAGTGCAGTGGTGTTCGGGCAGTGTAGGGGGTCGTGCTGGGGGTGGTGTTTCAGAGTTTAGGGCAGTGCAGTGGTGTTCGGGCAGTGTAGGGGGTCGTGCTGGGTCTAGTGTTTCAGGATTTAGGGCAGAGCAATGGTGTTAAGGCAGTGTAGGGGGTTTTGCTGGAGGTGGTGTTTCAGGGTTTAGGGCAGTGCAGTGGTGTTCGTGCAGTGTAGGGGGTGGTGTTTCAGGGTTTAGGGCAGTGGTGTTCAGGCAGTGTAGGGGGTCTTGCTGCGGTTGATGTTTCAGGGTTTAGGCAGTGCAGTGGTGTTCGGGCAGTGTAGGGGGTCGTGCTGGGCGTGGTGTTTCAGGGTTTAGGGCAGTGCAGTGGTGTTCCGGCAGTGTAGGAGGTCGTGCAGGGGTGGTGTTTCAGGGTTTAGGGCAGTGCAGTGGTATTCGGGCAGTGTAGGGGGTCGTGCTGGGGGTGGTGTTTCAGGGTTTAGGGCAGTGCAGTGGTGTTCGGGCAGTGTAGGGTGTCATGCTGAGGGGTGGTGTTTCAGGGTTTAGGGCAGTGCAGTGGTGTTCGGGCAGTGTAGGGGGTCATGCAGGGGTGGTGTTTCAGGGTTTAGGGCAGTGCAGTGGTGTTCGGGCAGTTTAGGGGTTGTGCAGGGGTGGTGTTTCAGGGTTTAAGGCAGTGCAGTGGTGTTCGGCCAGTGTAGGTGGTCTTGCTGGGGGTGGTGTTTCAGGCTTTAGTGCAGTGGTGTTCGGGCAGTGTAGGGGGTCTTGCTGGGGGTGGTGTTTCAGGGTTTAGGGCAGTGCAGTGGTGTTCGGGCAGTGTAGGGGGTCTTTCTGGGGCTGGCGTTTCAGGGTTTAGGGCAGAGCAGTGGTGTTCTGGCAGTGTAGGGGTCGTGCTGGGGCTGGCGTTTCAGGGTTTAGGGTAGTGCAATGGTGTTCGGGCAGTGTAGGGGGTCGTGCTGGGGCTGCTGTTTCAGGGTTTAGGGCAGTGCAGTGGTGTTCGGGCAGTGTACGGGGTTGTGCTGGGGCTGGTGTTTCAGGGTTTAGAGCAGTGCAGTGGTGTTCGGGCAGTGTAGGGGGTCGTGCTGGGGGTGGTGTTTCAGGGTTTAGGGCAGTGCAGTGGTGTTCAGGCAGTGTAGGGGGTCGTGCTGGGGCTGGTGTTTCATGGTTTAGGGCAGTGCAGTGGTGTTCGGGCAGTGTAGGGGGTCGTGCTGGGGGTGGTGTTTCAGGGTTTAGGGCAGTGCAGTGGTGTTCGTGCAGTGTAGGGGGTCATGCTGGGGGTGGTGTTTCAGGGTTTAGGGCAGTGCAGTGGTGTTCGGGCAGTGTAGGGTGTCTTGCTGGGGGTGGTGTTTCAGGGTTTAGGGCAGTGGTGTTCGGGCAGTGTAGGGGGTCATGCTGGGGGTGGTGTTTCAGTGTTTAGGGCAGTGCAGTGGTGTTCGGGCAGTGTAAGGGGTCTTGCTGGGGGTAGTGTTTCAGGGTTTAGGGCAGTGCAGTGGTGTTCGTGCAGTGTAGGGGGTCATGCTGGGGATGGTGTTTCATGGTTTAGGGCAGTGCAGTAGTGTTCGGGCAGTGTAGGGGTCGTGCAGGGGTGGTGTTTCAGGGTTTAGGGCAGTGCAGTGGTGTTCGGGCAGTGTAGGGGGTCGTGCTGGGGGTGGTGTTTCAGGGTTTAGGGCAGTGCAGTGCAGTGGTGTTCGGGCAGTGTAGGGGGTCGTGCTAGGGGTGGTGTTTCAGGGTTTAGGGCAATGGTGTTCGGGCAGTGTAGGGGGTCTTGCTGGGGGTGATGTTTCAGGGTTTAGGGCAGTGCAGTGGTGTTCGGGCAGTGTAGGAGGTCTTGCTGGGGGTAGTGTTTCAGGGTTTAGGGCAGTGCAGTGGTGTTCGGGCAGTGTAGGGGGCGTGCTGGGGGTGGTGTTTCAGGGTTTAGGGCAGTGCAGTGGTGTTCGGGCAGTGTAGGGGGTCGTGAAGGGGGTGGTGTTTCAGGGTTTAGGGCAGGGCAGTGCAGTGGTGTTTGGGCAGTGTAGGGGGTCATGCTAGGGTTGGTGTTTCAGGCTTTAGGGCAGTGCAGTGGTGTTCAGGCAGTGTAGGGGGTCGTGCAGGGGCTGGTGTTTCAGGGTTTAGGGCAGTGCAGTGGTGTTCGGACAGTGTAGGGGGTCGTGATGGGGGTAGTGTTTTAGGGTTTAGGGTAGTGCAGTGGTGCTTGTGTAGTGTAGGGGTCGTGCTGGGGGTAGTGTTTTAGGGTTTAGGGTAGTGCAGTGGTGTTTGTGTAGTGTAGGGGTCATGTTTTAGGGTAGTGCAGTGGTGTTTGGGTAGTGTAGGGGGTCGTGCTGGGGGTAGTGTTTTAGGATTTAGGTTAGTGCAGTGGTGTTTGGGTAGTGTAGGGGTCTTGCTTGGGGTAGTGTTTTAGGGTTTAAGGTAGTGCAGTGGTGTTTGTGTAGTGTAGGGGGTCGTGCTGGGGGTAGTGTTTAGGGTAGTGCAGTGGTGCTTGTGTAGTGTAGGGGGTCATGCTGGGGTTAGTGTTTTAGGGTTTAGGGTAGTGCAGTGGTGTTTGTGTAGTGTAGGGGTCATGTTTTAGGGTAGTGCAGTGGTGTTTGGGTAGTGTAGGGGGTCGTGCTGGGGGTAGTGTTTTAGGATTTAGGTTAGTGCAGTGGTGTTGGGGTAGTGTTTTAGGGTTTAGGGTAGTGCAGTGGTGTTTGTGTAGTGTAGGGGGTCATGCTGGGGGTAGTGTTTTATGGTTTAGGATAGTGCAGTGGTGCTTGTGTAGTGTAAGGGGTCGTGCTGGGGATAGTGTTTTAGGGTTTAGGGTAGTGCAGTGGTGTTTTTGTATTGTAGGGGGGTCATGTTTTAAGATGCAACGCTCCAATACCTGACCAGTCTGCACTACATAAAACTGCAAAAAAACTAAAAATAAAAAGTGTTTTTCACACTTTTGTCATTGGGCTATATGTGGGCTACATCTGGGTAATATTTGTGCTACATTTGGGCTCTTTTTTCACTGGTGGCCATCTTGGAAGACTTCTTTGTTATGAAGTTTCCTAATTTCCTCATTTACTGGAGTCTCCTCAGTAGGAAATGCTTTCAGTTTTTTACTTTGATTCCATCAAGAAGGCATTCAGATGTGTCACACATTTGCCATAAATTCAGAATGTTAGCACTCTAGTTGTTCATTAGATCACTGTAGTAAAGCTACTGCTCACCAAGGAGTTAACTGGAAGTCTACTGCTGGTATTGAAAGTGATTGTTTCAGTCTGCATGTCAGAATTTTCTAATGAAATAGAAGAGGATTTGAGATCTCACTTAAAACATGCACTAAATTTTCTTTTGCAGCACTAACCATAATTTCTATGGCAAAATGAACCCCCTCATTTTGTTCCTTTTTAAATTAAATGTTTTAAGTGTTACCAGTTTATTCCAATCAAGATGGCTTCAGGTGTGCCATACTTTTGTCATAAGTAAGACTGTTAGCACTCTAGTTGTTCTTTAGAACACTCTGGGAAGCTGCAGTAGAACACAAAGGCATCAACTGACAGGCTGCTCCTGTTGAAATATAACAGGAAGATATTTGAGATCACACTTGAAACATGTCCTAATTTTTCTTTCTACAGCACTAACCATAATTTCTATGACAAAATGAACCCCATCATTTTGTTCCTTTTTAAATTAAATGTTTTAAGTGTTACCAGTTTATTCCAATCAAGATGGCTTCAGGTGTGCCATACTTTTGTCATAAGTAAGGCTGTTAGCACTCTAGTTGTTCTTTAGAACACTCTGGGAAGCTGCAGTAGAACACAAAGGCAT
The DNA here is from genome assembly GCA_963921515.1 of Calotriton arnoldi. Lineage (NCBI taxonomy): Eukaryota > Metazoa > Chordata > Amphibia > Caudata > Salamandridae > Calotriton > Calotriton arnoldi. Next base: position 207,927 of record CAWUFW010018449.1, on the reverse strand, counting down.
CAACTGACAGGCTGCTCCTGTTGAAATATAACAGGAAGATATTTGAGATCACACTTGAAACATGTCCTAATTTTTCTTTCCAGAGCACTAACCATAATTTCTATGACAAGATGAACCCCATCATTTTGTTCCTTTTTAAATTAAATGTTTTAAGTGTTACCAGTTTATTCCAATCAAGATGGCTTCAGGTGTGCCATACTTTTGTCATAAGTAAGGCTGTTAGCACTCTAGTTGTTCTTTAGAACACTCTGGGAAGCTGCAGTAGAACACAAAGGAATCAACTGACAGTCTCTGCCCTTTTTGGATGTACATGTTTTACTGAGAATGTCAGACTTCATTCTCACATGACTGAGAAAGATAATGTGAATTTACAGAAAATATGCTCTCATTTTAGCTTCTGGAGCACCTTCCAAAACTGTATGGGACAAGCATGTGAAAATAGTTTTCTCTCAAACATGATTCATGATATCCCAGCAGAAGGTTTTTCACAGGGTAAAATCACCTTAGAACACACCACAATTCCTGAAATTAGTAGGGTACCATCAACAAATGAATTCTAATGTAACTAAAGTCTGTTATCACCCTTTATAGTTCTCCTTTTGGTAACCCTCAAAATCTTTGATTCACTACAATGCATTTCAATGGGGTACTATCATTTATATTGGTCCCAAGATGGCTGCCAGCAATTCCAGGATGAAGTGCTGACAGCCAATCAGATCTCACGATGACATGTGTGGTTAGGCTCCGCCCAGATATATATGTGTTTTTACTTTTGATTTTCTCAGCAACTACTGAACGGATTTACACCATTTAACAAAAGGGTTCTTTCTGAACCATGAACTACCTCTTTGCCAAATTTGGTGTAATTCCGTTCAGCAGTTCGGGCTGTAGCCTTGCATAAAGTTTCCTATGGGAAATTGATTTTCTGACTCTTATTTTTTAATTTCTCCGCAACTACTTAACGGATTTACACCATTTAACAAAAAGGGTTCTTTCTGAACCAAGAACTACCTCTTTGCCAAATTTTGTGTAATTCCGTTCAGCAGTTCGGGCTGTAGCCGTGTCTAAAGTTTCCTATGGGAAAATGAATGGGGAAAACACGTTTTGGGACCCCCCTTTTTTCTCGGCCCCCGCTTGACGAATCACCCCGAAACTTTCAGGGTAGGAGCGGACCGGAGCGGGCCATAAAGTTTGAAAATTTCGCGAAGATTCGTCAACCGACGCAAGAGCTATTTCAAATAGAATGTCGCGGATTTCCTATGGAAAATAGGTCCTAACTATAACTATCTACTGGCGACTGCCAGTAGATAATATATATATATATATATATATATATATATATGCATGCCAAGGTGTATCGAAGTATGAGTGGGTGTATGAGTGTCTGAATAGATGATTTAGTAGGTACGTGACTGACTGTATAAGTGAGTGTTAAAACGTGTCTTACTGAATGCAAGGGTTAGTGAGTAAACTGTGTAAATGTCTGTATCAGTCTGTCAGTTGGTGTGTAAGCGGCTGCATGTGTTGGTGAGTAGCGAAATGAGTGTCTATATGGGTTATTGATTGGTTGTCTGAGTATCTGTATGGGTGCCTGAGTGTCTGTGTGGGTGGGTGGGGGTGTGTGACTCTGTGCATAGATGTGTGAGTGGGTAATTCACTGGGTGTATGGGTTCAAGAGTACATCTGTGAAGGGCTGTATGGGTGGGTGAGTGTGTGTATGGGTGTGTTGGTGACTGAATGGATGTCTCAGTGGTACATGTGTGAGTAACTACATGTGTGAAAGGCAGTATATGTGAGTGTTGGAGTATATAAATCCCTATATGTGAGAGTAAGTGATTTTGAGAGTGGCTGTATGGATGAGTGTGTGCTTGTATCAGTGATTGTATAAGAGAGTAAGTATGTGTTAGTATCTGTATGAATAAGTGAGGTGGTGTGTGTATAACTGTATAGGTGAGTAAATGGGAGTGTGAATGATTCTTTGCATGATTGACTTGGTGTGTGAGTAACTCTATGGATGAGTGGTGATGTGTGAGTGTCTGTATAGGTGTATGAGTGCAAATGATAGTGCTGTCTTGATGAGTGATTGCATGTATGAGTGACTATTGGTGAATGAGTGGATATGTGTTGAGTTCTAGGAATCAGTATGTAGTAACTGGCATTGGTGTGTCTATGGTTTCGAAAATGGTAGTCTGTATTTTAGAGTGGGTGTATCAAAGGTTATATTAGGGAGTGAGGAGGTGCATCAGATTATCAAGTGGATGATGTCATCAGTGATATCATTTGAGATGTCCTCAATGATGTCATCAGTGATGTCACTGACCATGTCATGAATGATGTAATATGTGACGTCATCAGCAGTGCATTGCCGGGCGCGAGTTATAGTTAGCTCAACTAACTATAACGGCCAAATTTCTCTGGTTTTGTACGAGTTAAATGTCCAACTAAATATAACGTCCCTGAAACCTATGGTTTTTTCAGTGAATTTCTATGGTTTTTTAAATGCTAATTTCTAACTATAATGTCCCTAAAACCTATGGTTTTTTCAGTGAATTTCTATGGTTTTTTAAATGCTAATTTCTAACTATAACGTCCCTGAAACCTATGGTTTTTTCAGTGCATTTCTATGGTTTTTTAAATGCTAATTTCTAACTATAACGTCCCTGAAACCTATGGTTTTTTCAGTGAATTTCAAAGGTTTTGTTAAATGATAATTTCTAACTATAACGTCCCTGAAACCTTTGGTTTTTTCAGTGAATTTCAAAGGTTTTTTAAATGCTAATTTCTAACTATGCCTACAGAGGTAGGACATGTGAAGAAATAGGAAGAAAGGTGCAGAAAGGTGCAGAAAGAAGCAAGAGAAATGCAGAAAGAGGCAATAGAAGTACAGAAAGACGAAGAAAAGTACAGAAAGAAGCAAGAGATATGCAGAAAGAACCAACAGAGGTGCAGAAAAAGGCCTTGTTGCAAAGTCATCCTGTGCCCCCAACTTTTTACTGACTGGTACTGGTGGTAACTGACTCTGACTAACCAGGCCCAGAGCCAGTGCTATGCTGAAAGACCCTTAGAATACAATGAAAACACCTACATACACTAGAGTACACTATGGGTTGGGATACCCCTGTGATTGGCATGACCTCCCCTGTAAGGCCCATAGGGCAGGGGGATTAAAACTACCTCTAACTCAGAGGTGCAGAAAGAGGCAAGAGAGGTGCATAAACAGGCAGGAAAGGTGCAGAAACAGGGAACAGGGGTGCAGAAAGAGGCAAGTGAGGTCCAGAAAGAAGTAAGAGCAGTGCAGAAAGAACCAACAGAGGTGCCAAAAGAGGCAAGAGGGGTGCAGAAAAAGGTAGGAGGGGTGCACAAAGAGGCAAGAGAGATACAGAAAGAGGCAGGAGGGGTGCAGAAAGAAGGAAGAAAAGTAGAGAAAGAGGCAAGAGAAATGCTGAAAGAGGCAAGTGAGGTGCAGAAAAAAGCAAGAGCAGTGCAGTAAGAACCAACAGAGGTGCTGAAAGAGGCGCGAAGGGTGCAGAAAGAGAAAGAGAAGTGCAGAAAGAGGTAACAGAGGTACAGAAAGAGGCAATAGATGTGCAGAAACAGGCAGGAAAGGTGCAGAAACAGGGAACAGGGGTACAGAAAGAGGTAAGAGAGGTGTAGAAAGAGAAAAGAGGGGTGCAGAAAGGGGCATGAGATCTGCAGAAAAAAGAAACAGAGGTGCTGAAAGACGCAAGTGAGGTGCAGAAAGAGGCAAGAGATCTGCAGAAAAAAGCAACAGAGGTGCAGAAAGAGGCAAGTGAGGTGCAGAAAGAAGCAAGAGAAGTACAAAAAGAGGCAATGGAAGTGCGGAAAGAAGCAACAGAGGGGCAGAAAGAGGCAAGAGGGGTGCAGAAAGAGGAAAGAGAAGTGCAGAAAGAACCAAGAGAAGTGCAGAAAGAAGCAACAGAGGTGCAGAAGGAGGCACGAGGGGTGCAGAAAGAAGGAAGAGAAGTGCAGAAAGAAGCAACAGAGGTGCTGAAAGAGGCACGAAGGGTGCAGAAAGAGGCAAGAGAAGTGCAGAAAGAAGCAACAGAGGTACAGAAAGAGGCAAGAGTGGTGCAGAAAGAGGGAAGAGAGGTATAGAAAGAGGCAAGAGAGTTGCACAAATAGGGAAGAGGGGTGCAGAAAGAGGCAGGAGGGGTACAGAAAGAAGCAACAGAGGTGCCAAAAGAGGCAAGAGAGGTGTAGAAAGAAGCAAGTGGAGTGCAGAAAGAGGCAACAGAGGTGTAGAAAGAAGCAAGAGAAGTGCAGAAAGAGTCAAGTGAGGTGCAGAAAGAAGCAAGAGCAGTGCAGAAAGAACCAACAGAGGTGCAAAAAGAGGCAAGAGGGGTGCAGAAAAAGGTAGGAGGGGTGCACAAAGAGGCAAGAGAGGTACAGAAAGAGGCAGGAAGGGTGCAAAAAGAAGGAAGAGAAATGCAGAAAGAGGCAAGAGAATTGCTGAAAGAAGCAAGAGAAGTTCAGAAAGAGGCAAGTGAGGTGCAGAAAGAAGCAAGAGCAGTGCATAAAGAACCAACAGAGGTGCAAAAAGAGGCAAGAGGGTTGCAGAAAAAGATAGGAGGGGTGCACAAAGAGGCAAGAGAGGTAAAGAAAGAGGCAGGAGGGTTGCACAAAGAAGGAAGAAAAGTACATAAAAAGGCAAGAGAATTGCTGAAAGAAGCAACAGAGGTGTAGAAAGAAGCAAGAGAAGTGCAGAAAGAGGCAAGTGAGGTGCAGAAAGAAGCAAGAGCAGTGCAGAAAGAACCAACAGAGGTGCAAAAAGAGGCAAGAGGGGTGCAGAAAATGGTAGGAGGGGTGCACAAAGAGGCAAGAGAGGTACAGAAAGAGGCAGGAGGGGTGCAAAAAGAAGGAAAAGAAATGCAGAAAGAGGCAAGAGAATTGCTGAAAGAAGCAACAGAGGTGTAGAAAGAAGCAAGAGAAGTTCAGAAAGAGGCAAGTGAGGTGCAGAAAGAAGCAAGAGCAGTGCAGAAAGAACCTACAGAGGTGCAAAAAGAGGCAAGAGGGGTGCAGAAAAAGATAGGAGGGGTGCACAAAGAGGCAAGAGAGGTACAGAAAGAGGCAGGAGGGGTGCACAAAGAAGGAAGAAAAGTACATAAAAAGGCAAGAGAATTGCTGAAAGAAGCAACAGAGGTGTAGAAAGAAGCAAGAGAAGTGCTGAAAGAGGCAAGTGAGGTGCAGAAAGAAGAAAGAGCAGTGCAGAAAGAACCAACAGAGGTGCTGAAAGAGGCAAGTGAGGTGCAGAAAGAAGAAAGAAAGAGAGGAGCATAAAGAAGGAAGAGAAGTGCAGAAAGAAGTAACAGAGGTGCAGAAAGAGGCAAAAAGGGTGCAGAAAGACATAAGAGGGGTACAGAAAAAGGCAAGAGAGGTGCAGAAACAGGGAAGAAGGAAACCCTGGGCGTAGGACTACGCTACGCTTGCGTAGTTTGCGTAGTGTGCGCTACTACGCACTACGCGAATTGCACGTAGCACAGTGCAAAAACGCGTAGCGTAGCGGGCATTTTTTGCTTGCTCGCGGACCTCAACGTCAAGTTGGCGACCGTGAGCGAGCAAAATGACATCCCGGCGAGACTTTTTCCTCGTTCGCGAACAGCAACATCAAGTTGCCGATCGCGAGCGTGGAAAATAAACCTCCCGGCGAGATTCTCAATGCGGGGAGGTCAGGTTTCTCATTGCGAGTGGTCGCATATGCTCGCGACCGCTCGTGATGAGAAACTACCAGTCCGCGTTGAGAAAACTGCCGCTCGAGTACAAATCTACTCAAGCGGCAGAAAACGACCGCTTGCACTGTGCAAGATGCCTTTTGCAATGATTGCACAGTGCAGACAAGCATCTGGCACTGTGCAATTAGTGCGAACAGCATTTTCCCTACCGCACTACGCAGTTCGCATAGCTACGCGTAGCTTGCGTAGTGCGAAGTGCACTTCGCGTAGCGCAGTGTAGCGCCACTACGCAAACTACGCCCAGGGTTAGAAGAAGGGTGCAGAAAGAGGCAGGAGGGGTACAGAAAGAAGCAAATGAGGTGCAGAAAGAGGCAAAAGACGTGCAGAAAGAGGGAATAGAGGTGCAGAAAGTAGAAGAGATTTGCAGAAAGAGGCAAGAGAAGTGCAGAAAAAGAAATGTGCAGAAAGAAGCAACAGAAATGCAGAAAGAGGCAAGAGAGGCGCAGAAGGAAGCAAGAGTGGCTTGCACACCATTAGTACCAATTTAACACCCACATTTAACAATAAGTAACAGGTGACCATTCTAGGTTTGCAAAGGGCCTTCCACCACGCTGTAACACTTGTCGCTGCATTTTTGGTAACGTTTGAGCCGTTTGAGCTAGAAACAAGGCTTTTTTTGTTTAAATCTGCAGATTAGGGAGAAGATGATGAATTATGTGGCTAATGCAGGAAATGTATAATTGTGCGAAAGTCGGTGCAGCCAAACAGTCGCATAATTCCAGTGGCCCTGCTCATACCTCTGACTAGGTCCACAAGTGCTCCTCAGTGATTCCTTCTTTTTTTGTCTCACTGAGTTCATAGTTACTCTCAATAACACATAATCCCACTCTACATAATTCCTATACACTAAATACCACATACTTTCTACCCACATAATTTCACTACACAACATACCACATAATTCCACTACACACAACGTACATCCACTCCACTCCAATAAACATTAGTAAAAAACTTTTACATTTACAACGCCAATAGCTCTAACTCTCCAAAATGCAAAACCTATTACAGTGCAAACACTTCATTAACTAGTAGTCGCGTTTGCAGAGTGGTGGAGAAAGGGTGCTGGGCCTCGGACCAGCGCTCAGGAATTCCGCTGCGTAGGATTTACAGGAGGTACCGAAGGGCTTCTTGGCCCCACAAAGTCCCTCAGGAGTAAAGTAGACTTAATCCCCCATCCAGTAGTCTGGCAGGAGGCGCGTTTGCAGAGTGGTGGAGAAAGGGGGCATGGCCTCCGAAGACGTCTTAGAAATCCTACTGTGTGGGACTTACTGGAGGTTACAAGAGGGGTACTTGGCACCCAAGGACATCCTTGGGGGCCAACTACCCCTCCTATTACCTCCAGTAAGTACCACACAGCAGGATTGCTAAGTTCTCATAACAGGCCACACCCCCTTTGCCCACCACTATGCAAACGCGCTCCCTGGCGAGCTCTTTGATGGGGATTGAAGTCCCCTTCACTGCTGAGGGTCCTTAGGGGCCAACTAGCCTACCTCTTAGCTCCAGTAAGCCCCACACAGTGGGATTGCTGAGAGGTAGACACAGGCCATGCCCCTTTCTCCACCAATCTACAAATGCGCCTCCTGGCGCGTTCTAAGTTGGGGGATTAAGTCCCCTTTTCTCCTGAGGGTCCCTAGGGGCCAACTAGCACTCCTGTTACCTCCAGTAAGCCCCATACAGCTGGATTGCTGAGAGTGGTCCGAGGCCACGCCCCCTTTTTACACCACTCTGCAAACGTACCTCCTGGCGCACTGCTGCTTAGGGGATGAAGTCCACTTGTGTCCTGAGGTCCTCAGGACACAAGAGGACCTCATCACCCCACCAGCAGTGCGCCAAGAGGCGTGTTTGCAGAGTGGTGTAAAAAAGGGCATGGCCTCGGACCACCTCTCTGCCAGGGGGCGCGTTTGCAGAGTCATGCAGGGAAGGGGCAGGGCCTCTGGCGAGCTGCCGGTTTCTTTTTTCTTTTTTATAAATTTGTAATTTTATGGGAGGGGGCTGTGTGGCCCCCCTTACCTGGGCCACTTTTGGCCCTGGGGACCCCATCCCCCAGGGCCTGGCAGCCTTCTTGTTTTTTTTTTAATTTTGGGGAGGGGGGCCGCGTGACCCCCCTCCAGAGGCCAATTATGGCCCGGGTACCCCATCCCCTGGAGCCTGGCCAGCCTTCTTTTTTAATATTTTTTTTTTGGGAGGGAGGCCGTGTGGCCCCCCTCCTCAGGCCAATTATGGCCCCGGGGACCCCATCCCCCGGGGCTGGCCTTTCTGTTTTTTTTTTTTAAATTATAATTAAAGGGGAGGGGGGCTGTGTGGCCCCCCTCCCGGGCCACTTCTTGCCCCGGGGACCCCATCCCCCGGGGCCGGCCCTTAGCATTGGGGACCGTGGGGGGAGCCCCAATGCCCCCACGGTCCCAGCCGGCTCCCCGCCTCCTGCGGGAGCCAGTATTGCTTTCGCACAAAGGGAGCTGCTAACATGCAGCTCCCCTTGTGCAAAAGCAATCTGCTTTGCTTTTTGGAAGCGAGAACAGGTTTCCTGCTCTCCCTTCCAGAAAGCAAATCAGGGTTTGCTATGACAGGGCGGGAGCCGTGCTCCCGCCCTGCCATAGCAAACAGCAATGTCCCGGTGTTGGGCACCCCGGGACATTGCAGGAGCCGGCCCCCGGGGGGTGGCGGTCCCCAGGGCCATAAAGGGCTCCACGAGGGGGCCCGAGTAAGCCCCTCCAACATGTAAATAACCCCAGGGAGGTGGTGGTCCCTGGGGCAGTGTGGGGGGGCCGAGCCCCCCACACTAATTATTAGTTATAGCCCTGGGGAGGTGGCGGTCCCTGGGGCTGCGGGGGGGCCGCGTGCCCCCGCACATAAATTATAAAGCCCCGGGAGGTGGCAGTCCCCGGGGCTGTGAGGGCCCCCACAGGCCCCCACACCATAATTTACAATTGCCCCCGGGACCTGGCCCACCCATGGGCTTTTTAGCAAACGAAGCGCGGAGACCGCGCTTCGTTTTTTTCATAATTTCGGCCGGATTCACGCACCCAGCATGAATTCAACCGAAATTATTTTTAAAAAAATGCTTTTTTGGCCCTGGGGGTCCTTGTGGGACCCCCAGCGCAGGCCTAGGGGGTCAGGGTGTTTCTACCCTGCCCCCTTTTCTTCATTTTTCACTTTTTTTTCACCCTTTTTCTTGTGACTCAGTTACCGAGTCACAAGATGGCTGAAAACACTTCCTGGTTTGGAGTGTTGGCATCCAATCAGAGTGAAGCTCGAGCTCGGGAGGAGTTGCGACTCCTCCTCGGTGCTCAGATATCGATATTTTTATTTCTTGAATTTCTCAGCAACTACTGAACGGATTTACACCATTTAAAAAAAAGAGTGCTTTCTGAACCAAGAGCTACCTTTTTGCCAAATTTGGTGTAATTCCGTTCAGCAGTTCGGGCTGTAGCGTCTCTAAAGTTTCCTTTTTTCTCGGCCCCCGCTTAACGAATCACCACAAAACTTTCAAGACAGGAGCTGACCGGAGCAGGCCATAAGTATGAAAATTTCACGAAGATTCGTCTAACGGCGCCAAAGATATTGGAAAAGAAAAAACGCTTTTTGAATAGAAACAAGGTCCTAACTATAACTACCTACTGGCGACCGCCAGTAGGTAATATATATATATATATATATATATATATATATATATATATGTATACAAGTACACACTGCGGCGCCCCCCCAGTGATGGTTTGTTAACTGCAGTGGGGAGAGAGCGGCAGATTTGCTGCCGTACGAGGAACCGACAATGCAGCCTTAACCGCCTCAGAAACCGCCGCCAATGCACCTGATGCAGCTGTTGGAAATCGGGGCATCATCGCGTGCACAAGTAAGAGCTACTCAGCCAACTTGCAGATTCAGGCAGCATGTTGACATTCGTGGTGGCCGGGCTAAAGGGGGCTCGGTAATTTAGAGCTTAGGGAAGAGAATACCCCCGTAATATACAGCCAGCAAGACATCAATAGAGCATTCGAAGCCTCTTTTACTGCCTTGTATCAAAGCAGGATCACATGTACCGAGGAGGACTTGGAGGCATTTCTAGGACCTGTGGCGGTACCAACACTACAGTCAGATGACACAGAAGCTTTGAGCAGAGACATCCCACTCTCGGAAGTTAAGGATGCAATTAAAGCCAAGCCAGGAAGAAGACTCCTGGTACGGATGGACTCCCAGTGGAGTTCTACTCGATGTATGTTGAGGAACCGGGACCCCATCTGGTGACGTTATACAACTTGGTGAAAGAGGGGGGTATTCTCCCTGCCACCTGATGCCCCTTCTAAAACCAGGCAAACCCGCCTTTGATAAAACTGCATACCGACCATTGTCAATGCTAAATATGGACTACAAGATCTTGAGTAAAATCCTGGCCATGTGGCTTCTCCTACATATGGCGACCCTGGTGCACAGGGATCAGTCTGGGTTTATCCCAGGCCGAAACACGGCCATCAATGTATGGAGGCTCCTGCCCATACTAGAGGCGAGCTCCTATGACAGAGAAGATGCCACTGTCTTTGCAGTGGATATGGAAATAGCCTTCGATAACTTTGAGTGGCTCTACTTGTGTAGGGTCATGCTGGGCTCCGGGCTGGGTCAGGGGTTCGTGGACTTGACCAGGCTGCTCTACACAGACTCGGTGGCCAGGGTGAAAACCTGGCAGATTATATCTGACTGCTACCAAGTGAATAGAGGCATGAGGCAGGGGTGCCCTTTGTCACCCCTCCTCTTCGCACTGGCCGTGGAACCCTTGGCTTACCATGCAGAACAGGGACCCACTGCAACAGGTTGGTGGTGTTGGGAGAACACCACCATATAGCATTATATGCAGATGATCTACTACTCTTCCTCCAATCCGTGAAAGGGGATTATGCTGGAGCTAAGGGGTTGCTCAGACACCTCAGGAGGGTCTCGGGCTTACGGGTCAGTTGGAAGAAATCCCCTTTGTTTCCGACCCTGGCTAACAGGGCCTGCCTGGCTGAAATAAATGATGTAAAATGGGAACCCGGTTGTCTTTTATATCATGGGGTGAGGGTATACCACGACTCAACCGATAATTATGAGGGCAACATTGGGAAGGCCATAAGGGAGTTGAAAACAAGCATTGCATTCTGGGCTTCCTTGCCTCTATCTCTGACGGGTGGAATCGCACTACTAAAAATGGTAGCGTTACCACGACTGCTGTACTTCGTTGCGACCCTACCAGTGTCGATCCCAGTGAATACTTTCCATGATATAAGAGCGATAATTATAGGATTCATTTGGGGGTCAGGCAGATGTAGAGTGGCACTTTCCAAGCTGCAGAGGCCTATGACAGAGGGCGGCTGTCCCTCCCGGACTTCGAAAGCTATTACCTGGTGGCCCAGCTTCAGTGGCTCGCACAGTGGGTGGCGGGTAGGAGTCGACAGGCAGTGGACCTGGCACCCCACATCCAGGATCTTCAATAATTGGCATGGCTCATATTACAAATTCCCTTGGCGAGAACGGGTGGAACTTCAGAGTTTCGAAAATGTTGGACTAGATATCTTCGGCGAGCTAAAATAGGGAGACCATACGCACCAGAGATACCGCTAGAGTTTCTAGTGGAACTCCCACATGGGGGCGACTGGAATGGGATGAGAGAGTGGACAGCTTCTGGAATGACCACAATAGGAACAGTGTACGAGGACGGCACACGACTACCTTTCGAAGAGTTTAAGGAGAGGTATGAACTACAACATGGACACTTCCTGCTGCACAGAGCACTCACGACGGCAATCCAAAAACACTGGAGGGGGGCAGGGATATCTGAAACTCCACTGACAGAAGGGTGCCAATATGTGGTATCATCTGCGGGCACATATAAGGCAATCACTTGTCTCTACCGGAGGCTATATAAGGAGGGACTCCCCCCATTAGTTGACCTTCGCACACACTGGGAGGAAGATTTAGAGACCCCCCATAGATGAGAAAGCCTGGGAGGGAATCTTATGCCAAGCTCCTACAGTCTCCAGGGAATGATTGATTCAAGCTGATTAATTTTTATGTGCTTCATAGAGCGTACCTCACACCTGGAAGGATAAATTGGTACTTTGAGACGGCAGAGGCTAAATGCCCCCACTGTGGTGAACTGGGAGTGGAATTACTCCACATGTTTTGGTGCTGCCCAGAGTTGAACATATTCTGGAAAAAGGTGACAGACACATTGTCGGAGGTGATAGGGAGGGAGGTCCCTTGCATGCCGGGGCATTGCCTACTCCCCTGGTTCCCGCACACACCCAAGAACAAAGTAACAAGTGGCTTTCAGGACCTGGCGCTACTCCTTGCAAAGAGGGAGATAGCCTGGAACTGGAAAGCTCAGAGAAGCCCCACTACGGCATGCTGGAGGAAGGAACTGTTGTGATGGGCGGATTACGAAGGAGCAGTAGGATTGACTGAGGCCAGGCGGGTGCAGGGATCTCTTGAGAACGCCAGGGCGTGGGAAGCACTGGTAGTAGAAATGAAGCAGTCAGTTGACCCAGTGACTGGGGGCAGCTAGACACACCCTGAGAGCCTGGGCCCCGGATAGAATGGGTTTGCAACACTGGAAAAACTACCCCCAGAGTACGAACACCTGGCTATCTTCAGGACCCCGGGGACAACACTAAATACTTAGGGTACATGCCCCTACATGTACTGGCTGTTACATAGCAAGGTGAGATGTCGATACACTGTTCCCTACCTAGTAGCAATGCCCGCCAGGACAAGCCAGGGAAGAAGAGGGAGGAAGCAGGAGGGGGGAAATGTTAGCTTGAAGTTGTGCTGCACGGAAATTGAGATTATTGTCTAAGAACGGATGCCAACTGCAAGGATTTGTTCTGAAAACAATAAAATTTTGTTTAAAAATAAAGTGTGCTGAGTGTTTGTTGTCGGATAAACACTGGAAGACAGTACAAACACCATTACATCTGACTCAATTTCCGATTGCAGCCTGGGAAAAAATGTGGTTGGATTTTTCGGGGACATATACTGTTTTACCAGCAGAAATGAAGTATTTGATTTTGGCTATGGATTATTATTCAAAATGGATGTATTAAAAATTTGTGAAATCACCTGATACGGACAATACTATAGAATTTTTAAAGAAGATATTTTTGTTGGAGGGGGCACCTAAGGCTTTAGTCACTGACAACAGGACACACTTTGGGGCATATGTGCAGGCCCCTATCACCATCACAACATCACTTTCAGTGATGTTGTGGTGGCGATAGGGGCCTTGCCTTATTTACAAGGCAGTGTTAAGCCACTTGACGTGGCCTAACGCCGCCTTATCAATAAGGCCCCCTTTCACGCTATGCTTAGTGTGAAAGGGGTGGGCATGGGTGTTGCGGTGGGCGTTCCACCGCAACACCCATTGTTTTTGACACTGTCCCCTATTTACAAGGGCAGCATAAATAGGAGGCAGCGCCAAAATTAAGACTAGGGAAAACCTGGTCTTAACTTGGCTTTATTTCTTCTCGTTTTTGCTTTTTCAAGGCAGCACACATGGAAAAAGCAAAATGCCTTGGATTGTTTATGTTCAGGAAGGTGGCCCTTCCTGCACATAAACAATCCTTAAAAAAATGACATTTTGTAACTTCCATGTGTGCTATATTAAGCAGCACATATAGAAGTGACAAAATCTCATTTCAAGATTGTTTATGTGGAGGAATGGACACCTTCCTGCACATAAACAATCTTCCCCTGCACGCAGACACCATTGCACTATGGTGCAAGGGTGCCCGCGGTGGCGCTACACTGCTAAGTGTAGCGCCAACGCAGGGGGAAACGCAAGGCTGCACCATATCCTTGTGAATATGGTGCAACTTTGCGTTTCTGAAGTGGCAGAGTGAGGAGGTATGCCATGATGGGTAATGCCTCACTCAGCCACTTCCTTGTACATATGCCCCTTTGTGTCTGAAAAAATGTGCAAGTTCATGCATATGCGGGATATAAAGCACCTCAAAGTGACGTTATATTCGCCCAGTTCAAATGGCTTGGTAGAACAAGGCAATAATGTGTTAAAGGAAGGGATACAAACAGCAAATGAATCTGGTCTGGATGTAGGGGAGTTCCTAGAGCAGAGAGTGTGGAGTTATAACACGTCACCACACTGTACCATAGGGGCTACTCCATTTATGCTGTTAAGAGGCAGAAAGGCACACTCAGTTTTATTTCCATCTTAGTTGGGGGAAATAAAGACAGAGAAAGCAAGTGTGGGATTAAGCATGGCAGCTAATGTGGTGGCGATGCATTTATTGATGAAAAAAATGTTTCACAAAAACTGTTATTCGACTGACAGGGACGTGTCAGCAGGAGATTAGGTATTAATTAAGAAACCTCTCAAGGTAAGGAGAGGGGACTCTGTATTTTCGGGTCCTGTGCAGGTTAGTAAAGTCAGTAAAGGGGCAGCTTTCGTGGGTGGTAAATGTTGATGGAACAAGAGACAGCTAGTGAAAGTGACACCGGATCAAGCTCAAATTATTAGACACAGGAAGGATGAGATGGAGGATCAGGAATGGACACATTGACCACAATCTGAGGCGGGGAGCAGAAAGGTGGCTGATGGAGGTTTGGAGGAGGTACCTCGTGGGACAGATCCAAATGCCAGTGGGTCTGATTTAGGGGCTACCGCCATGAGGGAAGACACTAGACGCCACGTCAGAAAAGTTTCCATTGGGTTCAATGACTTTGTTAGATATTAATTGTTCTCTTTCATGTTTTGGGGGAGGGCGATGCAATGCAATTGTTTTTAGGTAAGGAGTTATTTGCTTGGTTATCCTGAGTATATATATTTTTTGTTTATTTTACGTAAGGTGGGAGGTGATGTAGTATGGGAATGTCTTTGGAATGTTCTTTCATTGTGTTGCTGTGATTTGACTGTGTACTCGCGCATGGGGCGAACACTCGTAGGAAGGTTAGAATGGCAAGGGCAGTTGCGGTACGACCTTCAGACCAGGGTGTTGCTCCATGTCGTGGGTGAAGCTGAAGAGGAATAAAGTACATTTGAAGCTGATCACTATGTGGTTCCTTACTTACTGCAGGCTGTCATGTTTGACAGTATCTAAGGCTGACGAGGATGAGATAAGAAGGCAGGATTCATTCTGATCCAACATTTTTAGCGCCTCATTAACTATGTTTATCAGCACCAATTCAGTGCTGTGGCCATGAAGGAAGCTTTATTGGAATTGATTTAAGAGACTCAATTGATCAATGTGGTAGCAAAGTTGTCCATGGACACATTTCTAAGGATCTTTACTTGGGTCAGAATCTTAGACAATGGTCGGACTTTGTTTAGGTCTGAGGGAACCACTGTCGTTTTTTCCAAAATGGGGGAAATCTGCACAGCTTTAAGGCAATCCCGAATTGAACCTTGAAGTAGTGAGGCATCAACTATCTTGGTCCAGAGGGGGAGTAAGGACATTTTGATCTCACTGAAGACATTCGCTGTGAGAGGGTCGCTAAAGTGGTTTGAGGGGTTTAAGTGCTGTTAGAATTTTGAGAATGGTGCTTACATCAAATAAGTTGAAAATGCTCCAAGAAAATTGCTTTTGGGGGTGTGTGAGCTGAAAGACATGGTGTCTCTGCAATCAGGGGTGGGGGCGTGATAATATGAGGTGAGAAAGGAAGGTGCGCCTAGCTGTCAGGAGGTCACTTTTGATCTTTCTTGTCTTTTCCATGAAGAAGAAGCCAAAATCGCCGCCATTTGGCTGTGGATTAAAACCTGTAGGTGAAAGGTTGGGTTGCTTATTGAATTGTAGTTTGACAAGTTTGAACAGTTCTTTGGGGCGATTTCTAGCTTCATCTAATTGGATACTAAAGAAATTCACTTTCGAGCTTCTGATATGTTTGTTTAAATGCTTCTCAATGATCTCAGATGTTTCTGGTTATCGAGGGATGGTGTGAATCTCCACAATTGTTCAGCTAGTATAAGCTTACATGTTTCTGCATATAGGCTGTCATTGAACCAAGGTTTGAAATCCTTGGTGGACATTCTTTTTTGCTGTAAGGGAGCTATCAAGTCTAGAATGTTCAGCGTGGAGTTGTTGTAGTGGCCTGTGAGTTCATGGATATCCGCCATATCCAAGGGAGGTGTCAAGATGTTATTGCTGAGGGATGACAGATTATATTCCTCATGCTCCTTTCCCATTCTTTTGGTTTTTTAGTTGAGGCTTTATTGTCTTCACCTACTCTGTGATGAGGAAAGTGATGCAGTGGTGATCTGTACAGTCACTTGGGATAGTAGATTGTAGTTGAATGATATTACTCTTGGCAATGATAAGGTCCAAGGTCACACCCAAGTTATGGATAGGACTGTTGCAGGATTGAGTCAGCTTGAGGTCCGCTAGGGAGGATTAAAGGCTGTTCATTGCTGGGTCATTAGGGTAATTCCAATAGAGGTTGAAATCTCATCTCCGTGGAACATTTGGGTGCATTGCTGTTCTGCATTTGAAATGGTTTCCATAATTTGTTCTATAAATGTGATGTTATCTCCTGGTGGGTGGTAGATTGTGTGCAATTTGCTCAGTGGATTGTTGTTGCTCAAAATGTAATTGCATATGTATTCACACGAGGATAGGGCATTGTTATGTGACTGTTTCTCTGAGAGATTGTTTTGGTGTATGCAAGCAATACCTTCACCAGGTCTGCTGGGTCTATCTAATCTAATTATGTCGTTATAAGGCGGGACTAGTAAGTCAAGTGTAGGTGCGGAGGCATCATTTAGCCATGTTTCGGTAAGGATTAGTATGTCCAGCTCATGTGCAAGTATGAGGTCTGCATTGTCCGCCGCATATTTCATTGATGATCTCACATTGAGTAGCATACATTTAAGGTGCTGTTTGGTGTCAGCAGCGATTGACTGACTGATGGGCACTTGCTTAAAGTTAGACTTGTTTACGGCTCTGTGCTTAGGCCTTGGTTCTCTGTGTGGGCTAGTAAGAACTGATTGGATTTGGCCCAAGTTGACTATGTTCATGGAGTAGGTAGAATTATAAGAGCGTAGGAGGGCGAAAATGTCACTATCGGAAAGAGTATCATTCAGTCTGATGGGCCAAGAATAGGCGTTGGGGTAAGGTATCGTCCACCATCTCTGATGTGGAGAAGACAAGACAGTTGAAATCCTGTATTCTGTGGGGTGTGACGTTGGCCTTGTGTGGTAGTTAATATCTAGAGCATGGTTGTGTCCATTCCTCATAGGAGTTATGTTCAATCTGTTGTTTACCAATTCTGAGGTGAGGTTTAATAGGCTTTTTATATCTGCTTTAAATAGTTTTAGGTCTTGTGTCATCTCGCTAAGTCTGGAATGTAGTGATGTGTGAGCACAGGTGCACAAGATTTGAGTTAATAAGCCGGGAGCTGGGGGGAGCTCAAGACTGTGGTGTTTGAGTGCTGTTGGCCTGGTAAAACCAGCGGGTTGGTGATCGGGTTGTAGCTAGAGTGTGTGGAGAGGAGGGGATATTCGAGGTGAAATATGTTTTGAAATGTCAAGGAGAGTGCATATATGCTCGATTAACTTTATGCACAACGAGACAGGACTGTCAAGTGTACATATATGATTGTGTTTTTCAATATTAAACTTCCCTTATAGGAGCCTACTGTCAGGAAGGCAAACAACATATGTAGTATTTATCACACAGCCATGTCACTGCATTTTGTGTGGGTTGTTGACCTTGATTTATGAGTGCTATGAAATGGGTACATTTCGTTTTGCCTTCTGGAACATTGCCTTTGTCTAAGCCAGGGGTTTTACATGCAGCCATTTATAAGAGAGCTCATTATGTGGCTAGTTTGTTGTTACTTGTGTGAGTCCAAGTAAGACAGATGCAACATCCACAGTGTGCTGTGGTGATACAGAAAGATTGTGAGTGTTCTCCTCACATGATGTAACCAACTTAGGTCAATATGGAGACAATGCACGATGCTGGAGAGATGAAGGGCACTGTAAGCTAATATCTGGTTGTGGACCTTACACGTTACTTTGTGGGGTATGCTGATATGGTGCCTATGTTGGTGGTAACCACAGTCACCGCGATTCTACCCAGAGTAAGCATCTTTGCCAACTTTACCAGGTTGGCATGGCCTTGTGAGGATGTGTGGTTACAGCATTTGCACAATGAAGATATTTTATGCCTGCACCTGACATGTAGTGAATAAACCCTTGCTTCATGAAGACATTCCTAGTTACTACCTATTCATGTTAAGGTCCCTGGCATGAACTCATGTAGTAAGACTGAGATAGTAGTGGACTACCGACACATATCTTCTGCATTAGGGTCAGCAAAACGTGCACGTTTTTCCTTGTCATAGTTGCAAAGGTCAAAGGTAACAAATATTTATCAGAGTAATAACTTCTCACAATGTTACATACATTTTACTGCAATATAAGTTCTGACTTCTACATATCATGGCTTTAAGAAAATATCTCCTCAAATATCTGATGTGATGTATTCTAACATATGTTTTACCATGAAGTACTGTAGGTGGAAGTCAATGGAGTAATGTGCAGTACATGTATATTTGTTGCCTATCAGAGTGTGTACTGCCGATATAGATCTTGCCCTGTTTACATAATGAAGAGCACACTACGTAGTTAGGCATAATATTTATAAAGTTTTCATGACTGTAGTGCTTGCATCCTTGAACTATGTACGAGAGCCAACTTACATTCGCACATACTCTACGAAAGTAGATAGCATTAGTTTAGTTCCCTATACTAGCTCTCGTGATTAATATTATTGTGATTATTTAAAGTTTACATTCACATTACTACTCAAAGGTAGACATCAAACCAAATTGCAAGACTTTATAATATGGTAAAGTTACAACATGGCCCTTTGCACAGGTTAATATTGTCTCGTACATTCACCACAGTTGAGAGCCTATGTAAATCACTGCAGGACAATATTCAAATGTCCACCTGGAACAATAGCAGTTAAGGGAGAGATTCACCTCAGACACCCCTGAGCTCTCACTTGTTGCCACCCAGCCTTCCCCTCAATGGGCCTGATTCACAAAGGTAAATTTACATGTTTCTGTAAGTTTACACTTTTTCATTATTTGCATTTTATTAGTAAGTATACAAGTGTGGGGACACTGCAGTCTGGGAGGAGAACTCACACATAAAAAGATTGGATAGGTCTATCTTTTTATAAGTTTACTTTGTGAATCAGGCCCAATATGTCTCAATGGCTGCTCTCACGTAATCCATGATGCCCCTAGTAGATGGCCAGGTAGTAATCTCTCAGGATGGGCAGGAGTTGACAGGGGAAGGTAGGGTTAGTACATTACCAACATGGGGATCTATGTTCCCTTCCGACATCCATAGTTGCAGACATTATGTCTCGTCTGGCTCCACAACCCACCCCTCTTGTTGTCACATGTCTTAATTTGAAAGTTCTACCTGTGTGCATCAAATTTCTTAGGGGCATCGACATTGACACACACACATGTTTTGACACCAATTATTGAATCTTTTAACCGTGTGCAGCAGTGCTTTAAAAATGCGTGACTCCAGTGACTAATTACCTAGCGCTTTTGCGCATTTTACATTACGTGTAACAAAATTGAATGTTTGAAAGGCTGCAGTTATTGTTTATTTGAGCATTATGTTTATTCTTTCTGATGTGTGCTTTGCTTAGCATAGTGTGTTTAAGCATCAAAAGGTGTGTATATGCATATGGACAATATTGTATGGAAGAGAATTGTGGGTATGGTGCCAAGTTCTCAAGTACCCAGGACATTGGTTATTTTTGCCTTTCAAGGAACATTCAGTAACCATAACCATTCCTGGAAGAGAGATGATTAACAGGAAACCTTCCCGACATACCTATAAGGTGATTAAAGTTTCATGCTATTAATAATTACTTCCAATAGTATTCGAGCATTTGTTCATTGTGCTCACTGTAAACAGTGTTAGTATCGTATGGCTCTTGGTCATTAGTAGAAGCATTGTTGGAGGAATGCTGTTGCTTTGCACTCCCGAAGTACCGGGTGCCTGGCTGGATCAGGCGACTAGACGTAGCAGTGTCTTTTTTCTCTCTTCCTAACCCCTTACCTTTTGAAATGCCTGCCAAGACTCCCTTGAATCTACGGTATTGTTGAGAGGTGTCTCAGGAGGTTGGCCCATTCTTCACTTCTGCAGAAATCCTGCATTTCAGGTGAGTGGTCTCAAAGTGGGATCCTGGGAGCTAGTGCTTGCTTCTCGTATGTCTTGCAATATTTCTCTTACTTCTGCTTCAGGGGCGTTGTCCTCTCTTACATGAATTACAACATCATCTTTTGTAACTGCCCTCCCATAGCATGCATTAGAATAATATTTAGTACATTTCAAGTTTATAGTTTCTGATGTAGCCCATGTGATTTAGTAACTGCTTTCCTTTCTGAGAAGTGATACATTTGGCTGCCTCAGTCATTGTATCTGCAAGTAGTGTAAAAGTTGAAATATATAATATCTTTTAACTTTTGCATGTTTGTTATTAACATGTAAAAAAAATGCAATTACTTCTATTTTGCATACTTACGTGTATGTTCTGTTTAGACCTGGGCGGAGCTTGCAGAATTTCACTACGAGGAATTATGCGGAGTTGCAGATTACGGTGCCAGTTGCACTGGCTTCAGGCCCATGATGCTCTGCCCCTTATGAAAAGCACTTCAGAACAAAATGAAATCAGAATATGCGCTATTTTGTAGTGATACTACGAACATAAAATTGTGATGTCATTGCGAGCAGTACGTCACATTATCTAGAGACACACGCCAAATACCACTTTGATTGTGCTGCACAAACATGACTACAGATCATGAAAAAATCACATTACACTGCTATGTTAAAGCAGAGACACAGCCCCCACTCCCGCCTGCCCCCTCAAATAAATGCAAGCCCTTAAGGTGTGATTAAACTGAGGAGCCATGTAAAGGAAGTAAGTCAGCTCAGTGGGCTGAGCACCTCCTGCCACTGACACAAGCTGTGCTAGGCATTGTCAGTACGCGAGTGGCAGTCCCAGCCTTAAAAGGCCGGGATCGGGTTGAGTCAGCCCTCCTTGGATCCAAATGCATGACATGTGCAGTAAACACGTTTATTTAAATGAGGGCACGGCCCATCCAGCAATCTATCAAGAAGCACAGGAGAATGAAACCCAGTGCTGACACCTGGGCCACCAAGAAGCGCTACCATGTTGTGCTGCCTCACTT
Source organism: Calotriton arnoldi (assembly GCA_963921515.1). NCBI lineage: Eukaryota > Metazoa > Chordata > Amphibia > Caudata > Salamandridae > Calotriton > Calotriton arnoldi. The sequence continues at coordinate 186,967 of CAWUFW010018449.1, read as the reverse complement.
CAATCTGTGATCATAAAATGTGAACCAGCACACATATGAAGTCTCAAGAAGACCTCTTTTTGCTGAATCAACAGCTCAGCCTAAGCAATCACAAAGCATTGCTGCATTTTTTAAATTACTGTACTTTTGTTGGTGGTGCTTCTGAAAGCACTTATGTTTTTCCACCGCACCTTTCCCATATCCGTGGCCCAAATGTTACCAAATAATCATCCATCTACCTTTTGTCCAGTTTCGTCAGCTGCACAGGGGAGGGCCAAGAATGACATTTTAGAAGAGCCGGGGCACAGAAGGATGCAGTGAGTGGACACATATTTTGCTCATTTAGCAAATGAGAGCATGCCCATTCTACCCCCGAAAATAATATCTGAACTTACCTTCATTGAGATATGCACGGACAGGCACGTGAAAAGCATTTTTCTACTTCGATGTGAAATTTCAGATAGGTTAGAAAAATGCTCTGCCCCGGAACAAGCATCCCACTCATCCGGTAGGAAATCACCCTCCACTTTAGCTCCAGAAAAGACCTTACCAGAAGCAATCACCAGCCATGCATGATCCGCGGTTTTTGGGGCATGAACAGATTTATTTTACACACAAGTTAATGTGAGCAGCGCTTTCTCTATGCACAGCAGCACATGGACATCAGAAACGACCTGCCCCAGTCCTTGGAGTGATATCTCAGCCCTCATTGGACAGTCCTATCAAAGAAGGTGCCTCCAAAGATCATAGGAGAATGGTACAATTCCACTTGCTCATGTATAATTTACAACTATTTCGGACTTACGACACAGGAGTTATAAACATTAATTTTTAAATGAAAGGCAACTGTGGCACACAAATACTTTGTATTGTTTTAGTAGGTGGATGCAAATTTAGAAATATGAGACAGATGCAGTACTTTCTTGGTATGCTAAGGTGTGATTGCCAGTAAACTCCGCTACACGGCGGATGGTGGAGGTTTTTTGCCAATCTCCGTGCTCCAAGCGGAGAACGGAGTTGCAAAAATCTGGGAACTCCTTCAGCGGAGCGGAGTATACCACCCACCCTTAGTTCTGTTAAGATGTTTCACATGGTTTTGCAGCTTTTCCATTAGGAGCGTTTAATGTCAAGCAGGTGCTTTCTTTTCTGTTGAATGAAAAAATAAATATTTAAGTTACATTTTAAATGTTACCATGTTGATAGTTTGTAGAAATTGAGGTTGTTAGGTTTATTTTTGTTTGCTATTTGGGTGGGTATGTAATTTGTTATTTATTTATGTATATTTACTTTCTTATATCATTTTGCTAATTTGTGAATGTTGACATTTTCTGGCAGATTATCTGTTTTCAAGTTCTAGATTTTTTTTAGGAAGTCTATGTAAAGCAATAAAAGTTGGAGAGTGTTTTAATCTTTATTAGCTATTTTAGAATCTTAAATTTAATAACAGTTATGTTTTAGTTTAAATATAAGTATTATTTACTTGATTATGTAGTTCTTCGATGTAAATGTTTCTTCTTGAATGTTTTTTTGAGAGAATCCGGCAGAGTCTAGCAGTGTTTGTCGTTTTTGAAGTATTTATTTATTTAAATTAGTGAGCCTTTTATATTGTTGATTTAATATTTGTCTGATTTTATTGGTTGAAGCTGTTAATAGTTTAATTTTATTGGTTGGTTTAGTATAGTTTGAATTTTTTTATCAGTTGAGTCCTATGGAGATGCTAATTTAGGTTTTATTTTTTTATGTATAATATATAGTTTGATATTTTTGTTCATAAATGTATTTATATATATATGTATATATTTAGTAATATTTAGATTGGTGTTTCCATGTTTGCAGTTAATGCTAATTTTGTAGGAGTTTCATTGTATATATTTTAGATATATCATTTTTTTGGGGTAATGGTAAATATTTGTTGTTGTAATATATTTTCAGTTAATTCAAATATATGTATATCAAGTTTTGGGTTTATTTAAAGTAATTGTTTCATGTGGAAAGTGTTTTTTAATTTTTTTATTAATGATCATTAAATTATTTTGGTGATAATGTTGTACTCAAAATTGTGTGGAACGATATGTTTGGCATATTCTATGTTTTTTTAAAGGTAACAATAATTTTGTTTCCGATACTTTGTTTTCGATATTTGTAAAAATCAATATTTCTAACAACGATATTTGTATTCTCGATAATCGTGATTTTTATAGTTAAGTATACAGAGTCAATATTTTTTTTAATCGATTTTTATTTTGTAATATGTTTCTGTTTCGGTATTTGATGGATCAATATTAACACAGAGTTTTTTCTTGCTTGCGGCTCGCCAACAGTAAGTTGGCGAATGCGAGCGAGAATGGGCATCCCCTAGTGCAAATTTCAGGTGCTAGAATGGCATCTGGCAAGATTTTCTCAACGCAGGTGGTCATGGGCGATCCCAATCATTTGCAGTGAGAAATCTGCTATTTGAGTAGAAAATCTAGTTGAGCAGCAGCAAAGAAGCAGTGCCCTCTGGTGCTCTGTGTGGTCTGTTTGCGCTAATTTTACAGCACAGACCAAGCTCTCAGCACTAAAAATCAGTGTGAGCAGCATGACATACCTATTCCGCCCGCTCGTTGAAGTCCACGGAATCTCACAGAGTTTTCATGTAACTCCACAGAATTCCACGGAGTGAAACTGTGTCAGTTTTGCCCACCTCTAATCCAAACACATACATTCTGTTGACACTGTGACATGTTGGATACACAGTAAAACAAACACAAAGGACTCTCTCCTGGATGTTATCAACTGGGCAAAAGGAGAGATTATCATGCTGTTATTACAAAATAACATCAGAGGTAGGACTGTTCACTTGCAGTCTTACTGCTTCACCTGCAGCAGCACCCCCACTCATGTCCCACAGGCACTAACACAATCACTGCTCATTCAGGCAAATGCCCCATGTCACACCATACTAGCACCTCAACAAACACTTGAATACATAATTCTCAACACCCACTAGCTCAGCAAACACACCAGCGAGATCTGGGGTCTTCTCAGCATCAATGTGCCCACCCTCCTCTTCCTCACAGAGACCTAGTTCAACACGGGGTCAGGACCGACATTGCTGTGGCCTTCCCAGCAGGCTACAAGATCGCACGCCAGGACCGCCTTCCCAAGCCAGGATGAGGATGTGCAATCATCCACAAAGACACCATCAAATGTGCCACATACACGGACACCGACACCTCCTTCATAGAGCACATGCACTTCTGTCTACAAATGACCAACGGCTTCCCCCTGAATCCAACTTCAGCAACCTCATCACAGACTTCATCACTATCGTCACCATCAACTCCAAGGACTTCATACTAATCAGCGACCTCAATTTCCACTTTGAGGAAACCATGGACCCTTGCTCCACAGCCCTCCTCAAAAGACTGAAAAACATGGGACTCACCCAGCTCGTCACAGGCCATACACACATTGCAGGTCATACTCTGGATCCAATATTTGCTGCCAGCAACAAGATCACGTACAACTTCACCTCACCACACGCCAGGACCGACCACTTCATCATACACTTTCAAATGTCCAGGCCGCAAGTCAACACACCCACCAGAATCAGCGTACTCTGCCTGAACTGGAAGAAAGTGACAGAGGCTGGCTGGCTCAATGCCCTCAAATCAAACTAACCTAACACCCTCGACAAGGACATCACCACTTTCAACGAATGGATCAAGAACTGTGCAGACTCCCTCACGTCCATCAAAAGCAACATGAAGAACCAACTAACAAGCCAGCTGGTATACAAACGACCTTGAGGAATCTAACCGCCACTAAAGCAGCTAGAAAGATTATGTAGTTCAACCATAATGCTGACGACAGAGCCACCTGCAATACTGCACTTCTGTGCTACCACCAACTCCTGAAAGACACCAAAAGGAGGGCATTAGGAAAGACACTCACTTAGGAGGACACCACAGCAATCATTGAAACAGTACACTCAGAAACCTCAACAGACCCATGCCCCCACAACATCTAAAATATGGGAGAACCACCAATCAGCAACATCCTCACCCACATCATCAACACCTCCATCAAATCGGACACCTTCCCAGAAGACTGGAAATATGCAGTAGTCAACACCCTCCTCAAACATTAATCGGCCAAACCCCTACAAGCTGATCAACGTCTGACCCATCTCTCTGTTCCTATACCCAGACAAAGTGAAGGAGAAGGCCATCAACAAACAAAATGCCAACCACCTTGAACTCCATAATTTACTGGACCACATCCAATCAGGTTTCTTTGAGCAACTACAGCACAAAACAGCACTCAATGCAGCCACAGACAAATGTCACACAATACTTGACCGTGGCAAAACCACAGCCCTCATCCTACTCAATCTCTCAGCTGCCTTTGGTACAGTCTCCCACCATACGCTCATTAGAAAACTGCATGAAAAAGGCATTCAAGGAATGGCCCTGAACTGGATAAGCTTCTTTCTTATAGGAAGAACATAACGAGTCAAACTACCACCCTACATACTGAAATCTAAGAATGTGATCTGTGGATTCCCCCAGAGTTCATTGCTCAGCCCAACAATGTACAACATCAACATGACACCGCTGGCTGACATCATCAGATCACATGGCATTTGCATCTTATCCTACCCCGATGACTACCAACTCATCCTCTCTCTGACCGACAAGTCCACCACCACCAGAACCAACTTCTTCAAATGCATGATCAACATAACAGATTGGATGAGAGCTAATTGCCTAAAATTCAGTTCAGACAAGATGGAAGTGCTGATTTTCAGGAACAAGAACTCTCCCTGGGACTCCATCTTGTGACCATCAGAGCTCGAACTCACACCAAAACATACCAAGCATGCCAGAAACCTGGGAATCATTCCGGATGACAAATTCAACATGATTGCACAGATCACTGCGGTCAACTCCTCCTGTTTCCATATTCTCTGCTAGCTCTGCAATATCTTCAAATGGCCACCCTGGAACACCAGACGCACATTCATGCAAGACCTCATGCACTTAGCATTCATCCTAGTGTTTGAGATGTAAACAGGAGCACAGGAGTGGAATCACTTGGCAGTGGTGAATCCTAGCCACAGAAGAACATGATTTCACATGGTGAAAATTATTTATTTAGTCTCTTATCTATTGTTTTATCTAATTATTTTGACTTGTTGTATTAGTATATCATTTTAGCTTGTTATCTTTAGTTGCTTTGCAGGATTCCGACATGGCTGTGGCAAACATATCACACCCTCACACTTTTTATCGGAATCAGGAGAGCCTGTCTTGCCATGGAAGAGGTGGAAATGCTACTTTAACTCTTTATTTAGTGGCCATTGGGAGGAAAATTATCAGCAGCTAGGAAGTAGGCACTACTCTTGCATAATTTGAAGCACGAAACATTTATTGGAAGAAATTGACACTGGCAATGAGTAAGAGGAACCAAGAAATGTGTTTTAAATGTCTCTCACCATGCTGCAGAAGCATTTTGACCTGTGTATCAATGTGGTAATGGAGAGGCACACATTTTTTATGAGAGCTCAAGCTAGAGAGGAATGAAAGAGGAACGAGTAGCCAATGACATTGCTGCTCGAAGGAACCTGGTGCGAACCAGTGAGTTTTGGGAGTTATCTGATTCCCTCATCAGGGATCAATTGTTTTGTTGCACAAATAACCAAAGGGTCCAAGAGAAATGTTTGGAAAATAACCCTTCACTTTAACAAGCTATTTAGATTGTGGAAAGCATGGATCATGCAGCTGGATAGGAAAAGGAAATGTGAGGGGATACCTCTCATTCTGTGGACAGGGTGTCTGCACTGCCGGATAAACCAGATTCGGACAAGCCGTCAACTGACAAAGCTACCAATAGTGGCCAGAAGAGCACCCCTCGAAAACCTGGGGGTGGTGAAGGTGCTGTGGGACCTGGTGTAGGGAAGGACTCTGATTCAAATGTTTTAAATGTGGTAGCTCTTATCATCTTGTGAATAGTCCTCATTGCAAGGCCAGGAATGTAGTATGTTGTAGTTGCAGGAAAAGGGGGCATTTTGCCCATGTGTGTAAAAATGTGAAGGTGCATGAGGTGTTGGATGGGCCTGAAGAAAGTCAGAGTGTGGTCCTGCGGGTAGGATCCTCCCTCATGGAAGTTAAGCAGTCTGATGAGTTGTTTGATAATGATTCCATAACAATGCCTGAATGCGAGGTGATGATGGGTGGGAAGAATCTCACTGTTTTGGCTGATTCAGGATCCCGGTTCACGTTGGTTGGGGACAAGAATTAGGGGAGGGTATATGGCACAAGTGGTATTACATTGCTACCACCTGATATCAGTTCTGAAGGTTATGGGGGCATGAAGATAGATCTGGTGGGCTATGCAGTGATGCTGATAAATTTCCAAGGAAGGGAAACTGTAGGAAAAGTTTATGTGGCACGTAGAGGGGACATTTGTTAGAGTAGAGACACCAGAAGGATTTGGGAATTGTCTTGAACCCAAATGCTCATCTATCAAATGAGGAGCATAAGATCGAAATACAACCAGGACGCCCTCAAATCATAAATTTAAAAAAACAAAGGCCTGGTTATAAGCAAACACATATATATTCAATTTAAATAATTTTTTAATGAGCATCATATCCTACTGCTTCGGCAAGACAATGCCCATATGTGTTATTCAGATTAATAAAAAAATCATCAACCACCCATATCAAGTTGGGAGCCACTACCCTATAGTCCAAATGCTCCCAACCAAGTTATGATGGTGGCGACCATTGGAAAGGATGTTGGTAGGAAAAATGAGTTTCTGAAAGTTTTTAATGAGCATTTGGGGCTTCTCAAAGGGTTTGAGAACAGAATTATATTCAAGAAAGATGCAAAATCTGTTGTGCACATGACAATTAAGGAACCCAATTTAATGATAAAACCCTTGCAGAAGGAATGGGACAGGTTGTTTCAAAGCGGGGTTACTGAGAATATAGAAAGCTCAAAGTGGTGTCCTAGTGGTTCTTGCCCCGAAGGACAATGTAACTAAGATTTGCATGTGTTTTGGTCTTAGGGACCTCAAACAATGCATCTTGATAGATCACCAGCCCCTGCCAAACATCATGGAGGCTCTTACCACAGTCAAAGGTGTTTAGTGTGATGGATCTATCTGCTGCCTAACACCAGGTGATGCTGCACAAGAATTATAGAGGACTCACCTTGTTTGTCATGCCTTTGGGAGCATCTAGGTTCCAGAAGATACCATTCAGATTGGCCTCTGCAGCAGCATGCTTCCAAAGGTTGATGAAGTTGGTTTTGGAGGGCATTGGGTCGGTGATGTATTTCCAGGATAATATCCTGGTCTAAGGGAAGGATAAGCAGCAGCATGATGAGGCTTTGAGGCAGGTGTTCACCAGGTTAAAAGACAAGGGGTTAACCGTGAAACAGTATTGGAGTGGGGTCTGTTGAATATTTGGGACACCTCATTACTGGGAATCAGTACAAAAATTGATTTGGCTTGCTCTGTTATTGATGTGTCGTCCCCATCCAATAAGGATCAAATCAGATCATTTTTAGGCATGGCAGAGTATTACACCAAATTAGTCAAGAATTTTGCCAGTGTAGTCCAGCCCATCCGAATACAGCTTACAAAGGGAGTTCCATTTGAGTGGACTGGGGAAGCAGAGGAGGCTTTCAAGCTTGTGAAAGGAGAGATTGCAAAAATGCCAACCTGTGCCATTTCGATGCCGTGAGGAAGATGTTCCTGATGACTAATGTCAGTTTAAAAGGACTGAGGGCAGTTTTGTCGATGGTGGAGGATTGTGAGGATAAAGTGGTGGCCTTTGCTTTGTGCTCATTAAATGGCGCAGAGGAGACATACATGGTTATTGAGCACAAGGCGTTGGCTTGCACCTGGGCAATAAACCACTTTAAGTTCTTTCTGTGGGGTCTGCCATTTGTACTCAGGACAGATCATAGGTAACCCTGGGCGTAGTTCGCGAAGTAGCGTTACGCGAAGCTACGCGGAGTGCACTTCGAGCTACGCGAACTGCGTAGTGCGCTGTTCGCGATGATTGCACAGTGCCGGATGCTTGTCCGCACTGTGCAATCATTGAAAACGGCATCTTGCACAGTGCGAGCTGTCTTTTTCTGCCGCTCGAGTAGATTTTTACTCGAGCGGCAGCTTTCTCAACGCGGACTGGTAGTTTCTCATCGCGAGCGGTCGCGAGCATACGCGATCACTCGCAATGAGAAACCTGACCTCTGCGCGTTGAGAATCTCGCCGGGAGGTTTATTTTCCACGCTCGCGATCGGCAACTTGATGCTGCTGATCGCGAACGAGGAAAAAGTCTCGCCGGGATGTCATTTTGCTTGCTCGCGGTCGCCAACTTGACGTTGAGGACCGCGAGCAAGCAAAAAATGACCGCTGCACTACGCTACGCTACGCGTGTTTGCACTGTGCTACGTGCAATTCGCGTAGTGCGAAGTAGCACAAACTTCGCAAACTACGCGAGCGTAGCATAGTGCTTTGCCCAGGGTTAATCATAGGCCTCTTCTGTAATTGTTGGCATGCAGGAGTGTGGACAATGTTTGTCCGCACATAAAAAGTTCGGTGGAAGCCATAATGGAATTCAATTTTGTGGTCAACTATCCACCAGGTGCCAAGAATGTGCCAGCGAATTTCTTGTCATGGTCGCCTACTAGCAGATCAGTCATGGAGGAAGTAGTGACAGATCCTGTCATGTAGGTAAAGGAAGCGGTGATTGGCAAGGTTGAGTGAGACAGTGAGGCTGCCAAAGATGAGGTGAGAGAAGCAGTCAAGAGGTATGTGGTGTCAGGGTGGCCAAGTTTCATGGATCTCATGGTTGAGGCAAGAGGGTTTTGGAATGTTCAGGAAGATGACAATCTTTTCCAAGGCAGTCGGATGGTTCCCGCTGCAGGTCTGTGGGACAAGATTGTTAATCTTGTGAATGAGGGACATTTAGGAAGGAACCTTACAAGGGCTATTGTTAGAGAACGATACTGGTGACCAGGTTTGGATAGTAAAGTGGAGGGTTTAGTGAGAGATTGCATATAGTGTGCAGTGACTGACAAGTCCAAAGTGACCAGGATAACTCAACTGTCACCAGTAGTGGTCCCAAAGGATGCCTGGATCAAAGTGGGTCCAGACATTGTTGGAACTTTTGACTTGCTGTCACCAGGTGAAAGATTTGTGTTGGTGTAGGTTGATTACACTTCCAAATGTGATACAGCATGTGGTGTGAGCACTGTGACAACTGAAACAGTATTGGAATTCCTAAAAGATGTGTTTGCTTCACAGGGAATTCCCAAGTTCATTATCATGGAAAATGGTGTCCAGTTTGTCTCAGGCGAAATGAAGGAATTTCTGGAGGAGCTAGACATCACTCATTTACCCATGCGCTCTACTCACTTCAGACTAATTGGTTGGTTGAATCCATGAACAGGTTGGTTAAGGCATCGGCCCTGTTAGCAGTAGATTCCGCTGAGAGCTGTGCTGAGAGACAAATTGTAGACACACCGCAATACACCCAACATTGTGACCAAATTGTCACTGTTCCAATGTTTAAGGGGCAGGCTTGCGGGGTGCAAGTTTAATCCTGTTTGGTTGAAATGCAAAGAGAAGATGGAGGTGGTTGAGTCATGTGAGGTGGAGAGACATCAATTTAAATACAAGCAGCATTTTGATGTGAAGCACAGTGTGTGAGTGGGAGAGAATGGCATGTCAGTGATTATGTTTTTGTGAAAAAGCCAGGATGGGCACCCAAAGGGAAATCTAAACATTGGGATCCTATGCGTATTGCTTGTGTGAAGACACATTGGGGCATATTCACAAGAACGTGTGATAACTACCGCAAAAGTTGCTTAACACAACCCTTCACATCGCAGTCTATCACGGGAAAATAACACCGTGTTAACGTGGTATTCCCAACCCTGCGGCACCATGCGATAGTAGCAGGATAATGCGCCAAATGACCGCCCAAAAACCAATGCGACGCAGAAACAATGCGCAACACGAACGCGAAAAAACCTGAGATGTCCCAAACCGCGATACAAAAATCAGCGACAACCAGCCACAGGCCCGCAAATCCCACGCGTCATGCGTGAAAATGCACTATAAGAGCAACCAAAAAATAAACACCAAAAACAAAACAAACTGCGTAGCACCATGGATGCACCCGGACCGAGTGCAGAGGACAACCCGAACCCCACAAGCCCCACGGAGGACCAGCCAGGAACCCCGTGTTCGGGGAAGGGCAAGGAGAAGAGGAAGAGAAAGACGGGGTTCAGTACGCAGGAAGACCCGATCATCGTCACAGAGGTGATAGAACACTACCAACAACTGTTCGTCACCTCCACTGCGTCATTGGCAACACAAACGGAAATATGGCAGTCCATCGTCACCAACGTGAATGCAGTCGGAGTGTCGAGGACGTCAATGGAGGAGGTCAAGAGGCGCTGGCATGAAGTGCACAGCCAAACCAAACAGAAACTCGCTGCCAACATGAAGGCAGCAAAGGCGACTGGAGGTGGGAGTCCTGCGCCACAGGAGGAACTGGATGAGCTGGAGGAAATGGTGGCCACATTCATCAGCGTGGAGACGGTGCAAGGAGTTGGTGGTCTGGACACAGCCCGATATGACCAGACCCAACAGCAACAGGGTGAGTAACGACCAGGGACTGGGGGGACGGGGGCAGATGGGCACAATGCCACACATTCACAATCATGTGCAGCACACTGCACACCCACAATGACTGTGGAACATGTCCCTGATACCCTTGGCACACTGCAGCACACATAGAAACACCAAGTAGTCCCCCGTCCACAATCTGCACAAATGGGCCCCCTCCATATCACCAATGCCACAACCTACCCATGCACTTGTGCTGAATCCCGAAAAGCAGCGGCTCTGTGAGCCACACCGACAATGCAAGTGATACTGCATGACAGATAGCATGGCTGAAGTCACAATACATGACATGGTGCACGAGACGACACTGAGGTAGCTGAGTGTGGACCACATCCGTAAAGGAGCAGGTCACACTCTGACACATCCACGTGCACCTACGAACCATGACGTAAAAAACACATCTGCAGACAAACAATGCACAAGAGTACCAAATATCTCCAGTAGCACAAATGACCCAAGTCGCAAACATCCCAGCACCCGAAAAGCACACAAGTCAAATGCACACCGATTCAAAGGGATAAGGGTCCACCAATGCAGAGCTGCAGGGGCGAATCGCCAACAATGCAGCACACACACATACCAATCACAGTACATCAACATTGACAACAATGTAGGACAGAGTGCAACCCCTACACCACAGGACAGAGGACACAACTGGTGCCGCTCGTGCGTAGAAACTGGCCAAACACATCTGGCAATGCATGACACTGTGAGCTGATAATGGACGAGTACAACCACACATCCGTCATGTAGTCGAAATGTCCACTGACTCCCATCAAATAGCCAGCTTCACCAAAACAGTCACAATGTACATCGTCATGCAGACTGAATGTAAACATCTAAAATGCGTCAACATACATGGAACACACTGTTAATCTGCATCTCCCCTTCACATTGCAGAGGGACAATCAACACCTCCTGGAGCGGAGACCACACATCTCTTCAGTGATGATGAAGACGACACCCTGCACATTTGCACTTACACCCTCCAATGGCTCGTGGACAGCCTCTGCACCCCATCTCCAGGAGCAGGGCAGCCCAGCTGCATCGCGGTGAGCCCACACCCTGCACAGACCACACCGCAGGAAGCACACACCACCACGGCTGCCTCCCAGGACCCCCACGACCAATACATGGATTTCAAACTCCATGTGTTAGGGTGCCAGGAGAAGATGGCAGATCAGCTGTGGCTGGGTTTCGAGCTCATGGCAGCCAAACTCGATGCCATACGTGGGTGCCTGAGTACCATCAGGGAGCACCTACAGGCCCTAACAGACACCCACTGTCCGCACCATGGTCACCAACAATCCTTGGCTGACATCACTGGGTCCATTACTCAGTTACAAGAACTGTCTATGCAGACAGGCCCTAGCGATGACAGCACAGAGTTGGCACAGATGCGGAGGCCAATGGATACCATGGAGCCGATGCAGGCTGGAAGTATGGCTGCCACTGCTGAACACCAGCGAGATGTAGCTGCGATCCTCCATGCCTTGCAGATCCTCATCTTGCCATTGCTGCCACTGAGTCTTTTCCAGGTGACTGCTGCAGGAACCTCGACGCACACATATCCTCCCCCTGATGTGTCAGTGGCACACAGTGATGCAGCCCAATCACCTTCGCACCCTGATGTGTCAGTGGCACACAGTGATGCAGCCCTATCACTTTCGCACCCTGATGTGTCAGTGGCACACAGTGACGCAGCCATAACCCCACCACACACACCTGACACACCGGACACAGAAGACGTCTCAGAGGAGTAAGATGTGGAGGGTAATGACTGTGTGAGGAAGGAGGTAGTAGCATCCGTCCCCGCCATATGGCCTGTCCCTGCCTGGTTGTGCTCTCTGCATCATGCCCTGGAACAACACCTCCCACTGTCCCCCGGAACACTCTGCGACCTTCACATGGACCCCGACATGGACTGCCATATCTGCTCTGGTACCAATGACACAGCAACCCGGCGGCGGACTGCACCCTTCCTCTTCAGATCAACTTCGCCTTGCCACAAGAACTCTGGTTGGCCCACCACTGGGCAACCATGTTATGTGGGCTTGAAGTGGCCATGTACTGCTCCAGGTCCGCCACCCCCCAGAATGTGAATAAAACATTCCAAATCACACAGATGTGTCATGTCTATGTTCACTCACGAATAAATGTTTGGATGAATGTAGGGACATTGATTGCACTAAAAGGTACACTGTGGTAGATGTCATCAATGCGCATGTTTGACCCTGACCCACATGGCCACTTAGATGACTGTGAAGGTGTGAACTAGCTGTGGCCTCATTGCACAGTAACAACAATCCCGTTGCCCCCAAACGTAGCCCCACGTCCATGTATCAAATAGGGCTGTGTGTGGAAATGTCACATTCGGTAGCAGTCTTTAAGTGGTGTCCCCCATCACATGTGACAACAGAACGTCTCTTCGCATGCCTACTCACACACATCTGTGTGGACCCAGAATGTTTTGATGGATGACCTTGTTCTACATGGCCAGAAGTTGGACACCATACGCACATTGCTGGGGACACGTAGGAGCACAGGTCTGCCACCAACTATCCCAGCCACAATGTCTGGCTCACAGAGGTGGAGCTGGCAATAGGGACTCACCCCCAATTCACAAGCGTCAGTCAATGCCTCCCTGTGTACGGAAAATGCACAGGTAGGCATGGCACATGATCTGTCATTATAATCAACACTCATCTCAGTTGTACACAGGTGAAGTTGCGTAGACTTTATTAGCATGTGCGTGTCAGTACGGGCAAGGCAAGGACCACAATATGCAGACCAATGTTTAAGACACTTACAGGCAGACTTTCATTCGCGCAGTTCGTGGTGTGGGAGTCGTCACGATCTGGTTTGGTATCTCTCGCAGGGAGTGCCAGCCGCATTCAGGACCAAGGTCGGGGGTTCAGGTGTCCTTCAGCCTTGTGTATTGAGACAATGGAGCTTTCATTCCTGATGTTGGTCTAACTACTGCTTGCATTTTTGAAATGTGATGTGGCCTTCGCGTTGCTATTGATGCCAGGCCTTTGACTTAGTGTGCACCAATAGCGATACACACACAACAGTTGGCATGTATGAGCCAGGAGCCTGATTGGCCTTGCGCTCCTTGTACAATATCTCTATTTCTCTCTCTCACTCCCTCTCCCTCTCTTTCTCTCACACTCTCTTTCTCTCTCTCTCTCTCACTTTCTCTCGCTCTCTCTGTCCTTTGATGAGCGCATGACACACCTTCTCATGTGGAAATTTGTTTTGCAGGCTGTGACTTCCAGATTGTCCTGAGAGGACCCGCCATGACTCTTCAAAATAGTTATTTTGTGTTTATTCTGTATGAAACAAATTATTTGCTGAGTCTAAGATGAATGTATGATTCTCATTTTTCTGATGACACATGTATGTTTGGTGTTGTTATTGTGAGACATCGGGCACATTGTTTTGTTCATGATTTCGTGAGGTTGATGTGACATATCTTTGTCCGGGTGAGGGTGGGGAGTGCCCGGAGTGGGGCCCGGGGGGGGGGGAGTGGGGTCCTGGGTGTGGTGGTGGTGGGTGTTGTTGCCCTCTCAGGGCTCCGGGATGCATGGTGAGTGGCTCCATGGCATCTGTTGTTCTTCATGTGTGGCTATGGGCTGTGCTCCCTTGTCTGTTGCAGGTTGTTGTCCAACTTTGCACCAGGTAAGAGCAGGTGTTAATTTCCTGCTGCTAACGCGCCTTATCGCATGTTTTGTGAGCTTATCGCGGATCTGGCTGGTCGTTGAGAATGTTGTGGAGTGGTGTTGTCGCAGCTTTTTGCACGGGAACGCCTACTCTGCATATCATTAGCGTTAGTTGCCGGGGGCATCTGTGGCGTTGCTTTTTGCGAAGGCTATCGCAGGTAAACTGGTGTTATGGGCTGTTAGCACCAGCTTGGGAATGGGGAGATAAATTTATCGCGGATTTGGCTGCGATAACGTGCCGATAACTCGGCGATAGCTCCTTGAGAATATGCCCCATTGAGTTGTTTTGTGTGATGGAAATGTTTGGAGTATGTCCAGTTTGTTGAAGTGTGAGGGGAGAGTCCAATGTGACAACAATCTCAATTCAGCTGTAAGAAGGAGGGATGAGACTGCCGGAGGGGAGCGTCACAGTCTCCGTCCAAAGAAAGCACCTTCCTATTTGATGGATTATGATTTGGGGAGCATATAGTATGTTGGACATGGAACTTACGATGCTTTTGTAATTTGTGCTCTTCCATCTTATAGGAATTTTACAAGTGTTTAGAAATGTTCATTGTTTTAGTAATTTGTAGTTTAATGCTTTTACTGAACTATTATCTTTCGTTGCTTTTGTTTGCATAATAACCTGTCTTTGGGATTTTCTTAATTTTATAGAGGGGGAGATGTGTTGTGGCTTGTCCTTGGAATGTTGCTGGTTGTGATGCTCCAGGGGCACCTAAGCAATGGGTGGAAAGTCATGGGCAGAGTGGGGACAGCTGTTGTAGGAGGAAGAAGCACGAAGACTATTTCTCTGTTGGTGGAATAAAAACCTTAACGTATCTCCGCTATCCTGCATTTATCTTGACAATCTACAGATTCAAAGTTACCTTTGTATATAGGGTCCACAGCCTTTATGTATTAAACATATGAGGAGTGTTTCAGTGGGAAGAATAAGGTGTGGTGATCCCGAAGATGCAGTTGTTTGATCATGTGGCAATGGAGCTTCCCTGGGGGAGAAAGGTTATAGAAGAATCATCCAATGCAGGTCCAGGAGAGCCAGATCAAGGCTATATGTTTAGGATAACGTAACAAGTGAATAGATAAATGAGTTGAATTCAGAAGCATTTTTTTTCATATTTGTCAGTACTGGAGTGAGAATCGTCGAGCTGCAGGAAGTGCAATCGAGCACAGGTTCGGGAGCTGAGCCGAGCGCACCGAACCGAGCTGCGCCGCACTGGGGGAGCCGTACCGGAGCATCTCTTCAGCTTCATTTCTTCTGCCGCCTACCCTGTGCCCCCAAAGAAAAAGCCCCCAAAGAGAAAGCCTTCAACAGCTCTCAACCGCTGCTGCTTTGGGAGCCGAGATCTGGACTCATCGTTTATTTCGGTAAGCGCGGATGGTGCTCGGCGGTGCTGCTGCCTTGTGCTTTGTGCTTTGTGTGGAGAACTGCTCTTGTGGGACACCTGGGCGCAAGCAAGGCAGCTTAGTTTGCTGCTGATAAGTGAGGAGCCCCAGGGGTCCCACGGAAGCGGCTTGGCTAGCACCGAGTGCGGCTTGTGAGCTCTGCGTGGTGCCCCGCTCACGCCCGGCAGCGCCTTAGGCATCATCAGCGAATCGCCAGTGCCTCCCCTTTGCCTCCAGGTCCTTCTTGGCTATTGCGCTACTTGTGATTGCCATTGTGCTGGGGGTCTGCGGAAGGGCATAGTGCTTCAGCAGTCCGTGAGCTCCCTCGAGGACAGAAGCACGGCCATTTGGAGCAGCAGCAGGTACAGCAACACCGCGGGGGCAGAAGCCCTCCCAAATCCTCCCAGATTTCCCACCAACGGGGAATCGTGCACCGTAGCAGCTGGCGCATGAGCGAGGAGGAGCGAATAGAGGGGGTCCGAGATTCTGTCCAGCAAGTGGAGGGGGAACGACGACCAGGTCTCAAGCAACCCTGAGAGGCCGCCGTCTTCGACCTATACCCCCAATCACGACCCCTGCCACTCCGCTCCTCCCTACCCCCTCAACTGAGCCCCGGCCCACAGGCCAATAATCACCTACTTCGTCTACACTGCCACCAAGTCTTGGTCACCGAGACTAAAGGACACCTCAAAGAGACCTCAAGGAAGACCTCGGCCACTCTCCTTTGCACACCGGTTTACTTGACCTCAAGCATTCATTCATTGGTCCACTGGCCACCTTCATTGTAGGCATACCTAGGCTGGTAGAAAGGAAAAAACCGGCACAGAGCTCAGAGCACACAGAACATCCAACCCCAAGCCCCTGACCAGAGGAGGCCCAGTACGGTTACTGCTATGAAGTCAGGAAGGAACAGGGGTCAACCACTTGCCCCACCGCGGAAATCCAAACGCAAAGGGAACCCCAGGGTAACCAAACCCGACCTGGCGACCTCCTCAGAGGACCTAGTGGAGGAAATCCCCTCTGGTTCAGCTCTGCTGCCACAAGAGGCGCTTGGAGACAGGAGTTCCTCTGGGGGGACCTACTCCATGTCTCTTTCAACCAAAAATCTACTCAAAATTTTACTTCCTCAAAGACGCAGCCTCCTCCATATTCTCTTCCAGTGGTGAAATTCAAGGCCTCCAGAATCCACTTCTACCTCTACAGCCAGCCACCGAACTGGTGGCTGCCACAAGCCAGCACCTCACCACCCGTGGACCAATATGCGGCTGCCCTGAATCCACTGGAAAAGACCTAGGAACCTACTGAACGCAGCAATATTGACCCACATATGAGAGCAGAGCAAGAGGAAGAGCGAGTTAACACTCCAACCCGAGCCGCCCAAGTTTCTCCCATTTCTCCCATTTCACCTTCCAGGCAGCCGTCCAACAGGCAGAGACTGGACTGGAGAAGTGTGGCTCAATGGTTAGAGCGGCAGACCCTGATGCAGAGATCTGGCCCAGGACCACGGTTCAATTCCCGCCTCGGCCTTTATGTATTAAACATATGAGGAGTGTTTCAGTGGGAAGAATAAGGTGTGGTGATCCCGAAGATGCAGTTGTTTGATCATGTGGCAATGGAGCTTCCCTGGGGGAGAAAGGTTATAGAAGAATCATCCAATGCAGGTCCAGGAGAGCCAGATCAAGGCTATATGTTTAGGATAACGTAACAAGTGAATAGATAAATGAGTTGAATTCAGAAGCATTTTTTTTCATATTTGTCAGTAGTGGAGTGAGAATCGTCGAGCTGCAGGAAGTGCAATCGAGCACAGGTTCGGGAGCCGAGCCGAGCGCACCGAACCGAGCTGCGCCGCACTGGGGGAGCCGTACCGGAGCATCTCTTCAGCTTCATTTCTTCTGCCGCCTACCCTGTGCCCCCAAAGAAAAAGCCCCCAAAGAGAAAGCCTTCAACAGCTCTCAACCGCTGCTGCTTTGGGAGCCGAGATCTGGACTCATCGTTTATTTCGGTAAGCGCGGATGGTGCTCGGCGGTGCTGCTGCCTTGTGCTTTGTGCTTTGTGTGGAGAACTGCTCTTGTGGGACACCTGGGCGCAAGCAAGGCAGCTTAGTTTGCTGCTGATAAGTGAGGAGCCCCAGGGGTCCCACGGAGCGGCTCGGCTAGCACCGAGTGCGGCTTGTGAGCTCTGCGTGGTGCCCCGCTCACGCCCGGCAGCGCCTTAGGCATCATCAGCGAATCGCCAGTGCCTCCCTTTGCCTCCAGGTCCTTCTTGGCTATTGCGCTACTTGTGATTGCCATTGTGCTGGGGGTCTGCGGAAGGGCATAGTGCTTCAGCAGTCCGTGAGCTCCCTCGAGGACAGAAGCACGGCCATTTGGAGCAGCAGCAGGTACAGCAACACCGCGGGGGCAGAAGCCCTCCCAAATCCTCCCAGATTTCCCACCAACGGGGAATCGTGCACCGTAGCAGCTGGCGCATGAGCGAGGAGGAGGTAATAGAGGGGGTCCGAGATTCTGTCCAGCAAGTGGAGGGGGAACGACGACCAGGTCTCAAGCAACCCTGAGAGGCCGCCGTCTTCGACCTATACCCCCCAATCACGACCCCTGCCACTCCGCTCTTCCCTACCCCCCTCAACTGAGCCCCGGCCCACAGGCCAATAATCACCTACTTCGTCTACACTGCCACCAAGTCTTGGTCACCGAGACTAAAGGACACCTCAAAGAGACCTCAAGGAAGACCTCGGCCACTCTCCTTTGCACACCGGTTTACTTGACCTCAAGCATTCATTCATTGGTCCACTGGCCACCTTCATTGTAGGCATACCTAGGCTGGTAGAAACAAAAAAGAAAGGAAAAAACCGGCACAGAGCTCAGAGCACACAGAACATCCAACCCCAAGCCCCTGACCAGAGGAGGCCCAGTACGGTTACTGCTATGAAGTCAGGAAGGAACAGGGGTCAACCACTTGCCCCACCGCGGAAATCCAAACGCAAAGGGAACCCCAGGGTAACCAAACCCGACCTGGCGACCTCCTCAGAGGACCTACTGGAGGAAATCCCCTCTGGTTCAGCTCTGCTGCCACAAGAGGCGCTTGGAGACAGGAGTTCCTCTGGGGGGACCTACTCCATGTCTCTTTCAACCAAAAATCTACTCAAAATTTTACTTCCTCAAAGACGCAGCCTCCTCCATATTCTCTTCCAGTGGTGAAATTCAAGGCCTCCAGAATCCACTTCTACCTCTACAGCCAGCCACCGAACTGGTGGCTGCACAAGCCAGCACCTCACCACCCGTGGACCAATATGCGGCTGCCCTGAATCCACTGGAAAAGACCTAGGAACCTACTGAACGCAGCAATATTGACCCACATATGAGAGCAGAGCAAGAGGAAGAGCGAGTTAACTCTCCAACCCGAGCCGCCCAAGTTTCTCCCATTTCTCCCATTTCACCTTCCAGGCAGCCGTCCAACAGGCAGAGACTGGACTGGAGAAGTGTGGCTCAATGGTTAGAGCGGCAGACCCTGATGCAGAGATCTGGCCCAGGACCACGGTTCAATTCCCGCCTCGGCGGGTCTTGGGCTCAATTTCCTCGGACCTGATAATTCTCGCCTCGGTGCCTATTCTAATCATGGGTCCCACTATGAAACTCTGGGCAATAGCTTGCTTAATCTCCACAACGGCCCCACCAGCGCTGGGATGCCTGGCTTCACCTTGGGGGTGCCCAGGAGTGGACATTTCACAGGGAATAGCCAGGAAGGGTTCCACAGCGGTATGCGTATAGCGCCAGGACACCCCGGCTCTGGGGTAGCAGTGCGCTTTACAAGTACGAATTTCATTTTCATTTCAAGACTCTCCGGTCCATCTGCCTACCCAACTCAGCAAAAGCAGGGATGGGGTAGCACCCCCTAGTTTCCATCCAATCAGGTACCACAGCACATGGCTCTGACAAGCCCATAGAAACTCAAACAATACTGAGACTTGACGGAATGGAGAATGGGTTATTGCATGACATTTCAGGTGAATTACAACTGAATCCGCCATCCTCATTACATCTCCAAAAATACTCGCCAGCCCGGCTTCCACAGATGCTAACAAATAAGGCTGTAATAGACCTCTCAGATGTCATGAGGGGAGGGGTCGTAGTTACCCCAGAGGCGACCCCAGAAGCCCGAGGAGGTGCGCATGACACTCTATCTTACCTAAGGACCCAGGAGTGGGCCCATCTTGTTGCTTCCTACACCCTGGACTCCCCGAAAAAACTGCCCCCGCACACGGGTAGCACAGGCGCTGAACAAAGCCAGGTCCACAACGCAGCCAAGAGCACACCCCCTTCTTGTCACAGACCCAGAATCCACACCACTCGACAAGCCAAGCCACCAGCAACTGGGACACTCTACTAAACACTATGCAAAGAACTGTTGATGCTCTGCATTATCAGTCCGATAAAATGAACCTGAAACTGACACTACTTGACACCTTGGCTCTTTTTGTAGGGGGGATTGATGAAAAACTGTGGCAGCTAAACTCATTATTCAGCAGAGCCCAACAGGAGGCCAAATTGAGCTGTAGCTGTGGTCCTATCATTGACAAACTGTCTTCACTGCCCTCAATTGTGTCTACACTTTTAGAGGGTTTACTAAAGGTTCCAAATAGCAAAAAAGACACTGCTAACTCAGAAAAAATCGCACCCAAGAATTTAAACACAAATGATCCCGCCGTTAAAAACCATGGGGCATATTATCAAGAACGGCGATAAAATTATCGCCGCTTTAGCGGCAGAAAACTGCCGCTAAAGCGGCGAGAATGGGCTTGATAATATGCCCTGGAGAATTCCAATAGAAGCCCATGTTCACACCAGAACATGGACTTCTATTGGAATTCTCAAGGGCATATTATCAAGCCCATTATCGCCGCTTTAGCGGCAGTTTTCTGCCGCTAAAGCGGAGATTATTTTTAACGCCGTTCTTGATAATATGCCCCAAAACCTCTACAAATCTAGCGAGCTGCCCGGGGGGAAGCCTGGCCACCGCGGCAAATCAGTTACAAAAGGTACCAACTACAGCTCAAAATGCTAAGCAACGGCACAAACTTCGGAGGAAAGGCCACAATAAAACAACAATCCCCAGCCACACAGCAGTATACCCTCTCTTTGACACCAAAAACAAACCACGGGCGACAACAGCACACAAAACAATAGCACACAAACCAACTAATCAGTCAATGGAAACTCCAAAAGTGGATCACCTGGTAATAGCTCTCTGTTGGGCCGATACGGAGGCCCTGGGCAGCTCAATTGGTACACTAGCTACCAAAAATACAGTCACACAGACTCAGCAAGACAGCAACCATAGCCGATTCCTTTCGGTGACAGAAGAAAGGGAGACACCTCTGATGCAGGAATTTAAGCAGGCGCGGGCACCAAACGAAAACCCGACGGAACATGGGCCCAACTCACGGGACAAGGCGATCTTCAACTTAATCCCACCACAACCACAGAGCATTCACCACAAGGGTAAACAGACATAATATCGAATTTTTAATATCGAATTGACACAATATCGAGTTCTAAATATAGAATGAATAGAATATCGAATTGCCAAAATATAGTGGTGAAGAATATCGAAATTCAGGTAAGAAATATCGATTGTCATAATATATATTGTCATTATATCGATTGTCATAATATCGACAGTCATAATATAGTTGTTAAAAATATCGATTTTTTTATAGTGTTTTAAGTGTTAGTATATGTGTTAAAAGTATGTATTATTTTTGTAATGTATGTTTTAATTTTTTTAAAGTAATGAATTTTATGTTATTTAATTTTTGCGTAATTTAATTCTGTAGCGGGTTGTGGGTTTATAGGGAATAGGGTGGGAAGTAATTTAATTATAGTAAATTAAATATTAATTTTTAGGAATTATTAATTATATTTAATTTAATTTTGCGTTTTAGTTCTGTAGCGGGTTGTGGGTTTATAGGGAATAGGGTGGGAAGTAATTTAATTGTAATTAAGTAATTATTTAATTTTATTTATTGGTATTGATAAATAATTCATTGTTAATTAATTTTTAATTGGTAATTAATTGGTAATTAATTATTATTAATTGGTAATTAATTTTTATTAATTTTTTAATTGATAATTATATTAATTGTATTAATTTATTATTCAGAGCGGGTTGTGGGTTTATAGAGGAATAGGGTGGGAAGTAATTTAATTGTAATTCAGTAATTATTTATTTTTATTTGTTGGTATTGATTATTAATTTATTGTTAATTAATTCTTATTTGGTAATTAATTTTTATTAATTGGTAATTAATTGGTCATTAATTTTTATTAATTTATAAATTGATAATTATGTTAATTGTATTAATTTATTCTTTGTAGTGGGTTGTGGGTTTATAGGGGAATAGGGTGGGAAGTAATTTAATTGTAATTAATTAATTATTGAAAATATTTTTGTGTATTGATAAATAATTTACTGTCAATTAATTATTACTTGGTATTTTTTTATTATTTATTATTTTTTGGTATTGAAAATTAATTCTTTGTTAATTAATCATTAATAGGTAATTAATTTTTAAGAAATAATATTTATTGGTATTTAGAATAAATTATTAAATATTTTGTAATTGGTAAGTAATTTTAATTAATTTTTTATTGGTATTGATAATTATTTTATTTTTATTAAAATATTAAATCATTATTTTCCCTACTGTTGCACTCTCTGGAGTGGGAATAGTAATTTTTACCCCTACGCTATCCAACGTTTTCCCTACTGTTGCACTCACTGGAGTGGGAATAGTAATTTTTACCCTCCCGCTATCCAACGCTTTCCCTACTGTTGCACTCACTGGAGTGGGAATAGTAATTTTTACCCTCCCGCTATCCTACGCTAACAATATTGAATATTTTTTATAAATATTACGTTAATATATATATGTATTAAAAAATAAAAATGTATGTTTATTTTTTTTTACTTACATTAATTATTTATTAATTTTAAAGTTATTTAAGTATTTTTAAGTATGTTTTAGTTAATTATATATATTATTTCATTAATTTTACATTACTTTTAAGACATTTAAAAAATTTGATATTTTGACTAACTATATTGTTTACAACTATATTTTGGATTCGATATTTTTGTACTTACCTGTTTGTAGATAGGCAGTCGATATTCTGTCACTCGATATTTTTACTTCGATATTGTGGCAAGTCGATATTCTTCTAATCGATATTCTGTCAGTGATCCACCACAAGACAACGACTATGGTAAATGAGCCCTCAGTGCTCAACCCTGCCCAGTCATCAACTCTAGAGACAAAGGCAAAGAAAAGTGAAAATGCTGGTGACAATCTAGACCCAATCACGGCTCAGGGAATACCCCATGGGGCATCAACAACAACAGTGGGGTCCCAGGACCCTCCCTTATTGCAACATCAAAACAGAAACACAGAACTCACCTCAGAAGGCTCCTGGGATCTCTGCCTCTGTTTAAGCCCAAGGTCTAATAACTACAATGGGCCAATCTGGCAGCACTCTTGTCCCTTCGGGCAAAGCTACCCAGGGGAACATCCTTCAAGAGCTCCTCCAGACGGGCAGCCAATGAACTCCACCATCACTCTCTTCACCCCAGAGTACGACTCTAAAGGGATCTGAGACACCCTGAATAGAAGGAATATCCTCCAACTATTGACCTCAATACCAACCTTAAGAGACATCAACACAACTGATCTCCTTTCCATAGAATTTATAAAGGCAGACAGGGCCCAGGGCAGGGAATCCACTAAGGCCATCTGGGGCTCAACTAAAATCGCAAAGAAAGTTTTGAACAAATGGGAAATCTTCAAATCATGGAGCACACGAGCCTCACCACATCGCAACATTGGATACCCCCTCCCACTACTTGTCACCAAGCGGCAGGGATCCACCGGCAACAGAGATAAAAGACCCTCGGTGCTCAGGGGTGCTCTAGGCCGGTCACCGCAAAGGGAGCTGGCACTGGGCACCCAAATAGGCCACAATCACCATCATCCCATGCTGCCTGTAAATGCCAGATTCTCAGAACTATCAACATAACCGGACCGACACAATGACAAAAAATTGCACATAAATTCTGGGAAAACCATGGCAAAACAACCCTGAGCCTATGCTCATGGAACATCATTGTGCTGAACAGTAAGGTAGCCGATGCTGAATTCCTTGTATATTTAAAAACCTTTGACATTGTCCGTCTGCAGGAAACATGGTCAGTGGATCCATATCAAATACAGGGCTACACTTGCTTCCATACTCAAGGGCTGAGGAAATCCAAATACGGTCATCTTTCAGGGGGCCTAGCCACCTACATTGCCATAACAAAATTTGACATGGCACAAGAAATTCAATCTCCACTACCATCAATAAACTCAGTCAAGATACACTTAAACCTCAAAGGCTCCAAAAACGAGGTGCTAGTGGTCAACACATACATAAATCTGAAACGGAGAAAACAAGAGTCAAAACTTCTAATCGAACACCTGCTCACCATTATAAGCTTGCACAATACCTCTAACCTCATCCTCTCTGGGCATCTAAACCAACAAATCCTAGGCACATCATCAAACGACGACATACAGGTTCAGTCCTTCTACTGGAACATACCAGCCCAAACCAAAAGCAATCACGGCAGACTAACCAAGATTGAGAAAGAGCTGCTAGAAGATCTGGAGCACATAAATCTAAGGGCACTAAACGGAAGATTTATTGATGACTCCCCTCCGGCCGCCTCATTCTACTCGGAAGCTGCAAACTCCACCATAGACTATACTCTAGTCTCCCTTCCACTCTTTCAATATGTATCAGGATTTCGCTTAGGAGACAAAGGGGACAATGATCACTGGCCCCAGGAAGTTTTAATCCAAGTCAATTGATCGGCTATTCTCCAGCTTTATCTGGGCATATTTACAACCACGGCGAGCCCAGAAGTTTCTTACTCTCCAAAAAGAACGTGGTGGGCTAGGCCTCCCGAATCTGCAGGCATACTATTGGGCAACTGTTCTGTTATACAGCAAAGAACTGTTGGAGAATAACTGGGCAGAGGGAGAAGGGGTAGCCCCTACGCCTTCCACCTTCCAATTGGTGCTAGGAAGGGAGAGTAGTGGATATTGGTGGAGACACTTACATGACAGCCACTTCAAAAAAGTTAAATTTAAAACACTACTCAATGGGCTTAAAGTATGGAAACATATCAGGAAAATGCTTTGGATAGGAAGATTCTCGTTTTATACTCCCTTAAAAAATAATCCTGATCTCCCAGCCATTTTTAATGATAACTATATGCTTAAATGGCATGAGGCAGGAATTATACAGGTAGGCTGTCTCTTCTCCTCTCTAGGGATCTATTCCTTCGAAGAACTGAAAAATAAATTTGGGTTGGACTGGCGCGACTTTTTTAAATATCTCCAAATTAGAGATTTTTTGACACGTAAGACAGGTGGGAAGGGAGGGATTGGTAAAGTAAATTTAATAGACACATTATTATCTGGCATAAGGAATAGGATTGGGGGTATTTATTTAGTCATTAACGCTATGTTTCCTGATAATATGGAAAAAATATCGCAGAAATGGTTAGAGAAAGCAGGAATTCCAAATAATGAGTTTAACTATGCTTATGAATTGTCACAAACAATTTTAATGTCGACCAAGCTCCAGGCACAATTTTTTAAAACATGCTTTTTTCTGTACTACACTCCTGATAGAATTGCAAAATGGGGGACTGGATTGAGTACATGCTGCTCCAGGTGCAAGCTATATTGTGCAGATTGTATACATATTTTCTCTACTTGCGAGGGACTAAAAGCTGTTAAACGAGAGATAGAGAAATTTCTATCCACAATTTTGAATACTACAATTGTATTATCTAATGGGGTTATTTTATTGGGGGCCGCAGACCCCGGAATCTCTAATATAGGCCATGAACTCACCTTTATTGCAATGGCAGTCTTCAGGCTCTGCATTGCCTCCGCATGGCGTGATACTGATGCCCCCACGTTTCAACAATGGCTAGCCAGATTTCTCGCTTTGGCTAATATAGAAATTGCCATTTATAAACGCAAGGGCAGGAAACGACGGAAAATGGGGTTAAAAATCTGGTCCCCGTTGATTGCTTGGCGTCAATCTTTAGGCTGCTCGGAGTGAGGTCGACGATTGTAGTAGTAGCATACGCATAAAGGGCATTACTAGCTAGATTAGTAGTGTGTCCTTTTTTTTTTGTGATATTGTTACGAATTACTCATGTTATTTTTCCATGTATCCCTTCATGGTAGATATGTACAGTTTGCACAGTATGTATATTCTTTCTTTTGGTGTTAACCTGCACTAATTTTTTTTTATTATGACACACCTGTCTGTCCGGGAGGGAGGGGGGTGGGGGGCGTGGGTTAAAATACAGCTGTTGTAAAAACTTAATAAAGATATTTAAAAAAAAGGAAGCTGCAAACTCCACCATAGACTATACTCTAATCTCCCTTCCACTCTTTCAATATGTATCAGGATTTCGCTTAGGAGACAAAGGGGACAATTATCACTGGCCCCAGGAAGTTTTAATCCAAGCATTTCCACGCAAACTGATGCCTAATCCAGTTGGCAGGCACGCATGACACACAATAAACTTAAAAAGAATCAAGTCATCCCTAGTAAACTCCGGGGAGGTTCTCCTGGCTGCAAAAACACTGCTACATGATCATAGCAATTTCACTGACACCCCGATCAGCTCATGGGAAACCTTTACAGTCACACTTGCAAGTTATTTTTCAACTATAGACAGATATACCCCTCCAAATGATCCAACGATCGAGGGGAGGGCCACAAGAGCACAGCGGACCTAATTGAAATTACTTAAAAGATCGGTAAATAAACTTCTTAGATCGCTGAGGCTTTACCCTGGGGGCGAGGACCTTAACAACCTACTCACCAAAGGAAAGCCCAAACCAAAAAACTCAAGTGGGACATCAAAAGGTCCAACGAAACTGCATTTTGGACAAAACTTTACCACGACTCCCAAGCAACTAACAGTGCACAATTCTTGACTACCGTTAACAAAATTCTACAACCAACACAGGGAGGCCTAACATCATACATCACAGAGAAATCATGGACAACTTTTCTAGAATCCCATTTCAACCAGCAAACATCTGGATTACAAGTAATTCTGGTCAACCAACTGACCCATTCCGCTCAAGCTGAAAGGAACTCAGAAGAAGAGGAAAAAGGAAACAAAGTGACAATAATTAAGAACCAAATTTCAAAAGGAAGGAGGGAAGGGGCCCCAGGGCCAAACGGGATTCCACCAGCTCTCTTTAAAGAAGACTCCGGGTACTGGTCAGAAATACTGGCCCCCCTCTTTCATACCGTCAGAGAATCCGGGCTTCTACCTGCTTCATGGAAGGGCTCCATAATGTCCCCGATCTACAAGGCTGGCGGCAAAACCTCACCAAAAAACGTCTGATTGCATTACTAGATATAGAGGAAAAATACTTCACCGGTACCTTACTGACAGAGCTCCAGGACTGGGCAAAAGAAAAGGAAATCATCCCCCCTCATCAAACAGGGTTTTTCAAAGACACAGGAACATCAACCAACATACTAACCATGTCATTGCTTATTAACAAGGCGAAATCATCCAAACAGGGGATTCACTTTTGCTTCATCGACTTCAAGGCAGCCTTCGACAATGTTAACCGAGCGAGACTGTGGAGAAAACTGGCCTCCTGGGTAATTCAGTCATCTCTTTTGAACCTCTTACTACACCTCCACTCCAATACATGGATTCAGGTAAAACTAGGTAATGGCTTCCATCTTTCGAGGCTTATACCAACCACCAAAGGGCTTAAACAGGGCTGTGTACTTGCTCCAACACTGTTCAATCTGTACACAGCAGATATGACAACAGTCCTCAGCACCTGTAATGCGCACGCTCCACGGCTCGGGGGCAAAGCTATCTCCTATGCCGATGATGTCGTACTAGTAAGCCACACTCAAGTCGGCTTGCAACGCTTACTCAACAAAATGCAAGAGTACGCAGTGGAAAACCATCTAGAAGTAAACACCAACAAAACAAAAACTTTGACAATAAACGGCAAACGACGGACCCACTCTTGGTACTTGGAAAAAACCCCAATTGCGAACACCCCTGCCTACAAATACTTAGGGGTAACTATCGACGAGGGCGATCAATTCGCCAACCAACTCGAGTCCATCAGGAGGAAGGGGATGGTAATAGCAACAACACTAAGGCAGTTAAAAACAAAGCTCACAGGACCTATCCTTTCACCTCTCGTCAGGGTAGCCCAAGCTAAAATCTTACCCTCCATCACCTATGGCAGCGAGGCTCTGAGGGGCAGGGACGCAAAACTGCTGGACACCACCACGGCCAGGGCCTATAGAGTTATGCTTAACCTGCCAACCTACGCCTCACCCGCACAGATTCGATTGGAGTTCGGCCTAACCAAACAACTCTTGGCAAGGCAAGGTTCCTACATAATGTGCTGGCACAAAATTAAGAACTCTCCCCGGAATACACTGAACCATCAGCTCTGGCAAGAACTTTGCAACATATCCAACTCGCCGGCCAGGAAGTACTTGGAGGACTCACTTGCTACTACCGGGTTAGTCGATTTATGGGAAACTCAAACTTCCCATTCGCTCGTTAAGCAAGTAGAAAAATAGGTCATCAAACAAATCTCCCTTGTCGAAGACAAAGCTGTCTTTGCTCGCAGGAGCCATGCCTGGATGACTCTGAGCGGCTACAAATTACTTGGGTCACAGGCATACTTCAATCTGGGGTACTCCAGGAAGATCAAAGAACAATTCCTAAAATACAGGCTAGGAATCCTGCAAGCCATTCCGCACCTCCCACCATGGCAGAGGGGAAAATGTGGGAACACATGCAGACTATGTGGGAACAGCACTGAAGACACAGAACACCTAATCTGCTCCTACACCAAATTAAAGGAGGAAAGGGTAGGATTACTCAAAGCACACTTCAACGAACGAGGGATCCGAACCCGAAGACAGGCTGTGATTGCATGCTTCGACCCCAAGGACCCGCAGCTAAATGGAAAGCTAGTGAAATTCTTGTCACTAGCAGAAATCAAGCAAGGAAGAGCTGCGCCCCGTGTAAATGCAAAAAACATACAATGAAGTTTTAATCTACGCTACTGGAAACTTTGCGCACAGACCTTTGAACATCTTCAGAAGAAGCCGAACAAAGGTGCTTTTTCATCAGAGACTTTTAAGCTTTTAGAATTGCATTTCTCTTATCTAAATACGTATGAAACCTTTTTTTTATGTGCATTTTTGTAATGGTTTTAATTAACCAAAAACAATAAAATTACTTACGCATATGTGGCCTAGACTTTGGTGAAATACTCAGATTTTCATGAACTGTCTCAAATTTTCAAATGATGTGATTTTGCATAGTTTTTGCCATTGGAAGTTTCTACTTGAACCAGACTTTTGCCAGTATCTCGTTGAGATTTATTTACAGAAAGTATGCTTTTGTGCTCAAATGGCTCACCGGATATAGACAAAAGACATTTTGCACCTAATGAGTAATGTCACATGGTCACCTGATGGGGAGATATTGCACCCACAATTAGACATTAATGTTACTTTTGCTGCCTATTACCTGGAGCTATATTTAACCCCTTGGATTGTAATGCAGATTTGTTGGAACAGTATCTGATGGGCAAAACAGGACAATATGGTCAGTACAGGTGACAACATTGTCTGAGGACCAAAGTATAGCAATACTCGGGAAATGAAACAATTAGCTATTGGACAGTTGGCTAGAGGTAAAACGCCCAGGCAAGATGGCCACATGAAAGAATTTTATATGGATCATAAAGACGTTTTAGCTCCTAAACTGTTGGCAGTTTATGAGTTTCATTTCATAAGGAAATACTGCCAAAATCTACCAATGAAACAATGATTGTGCAATAACAAAGGGAGGCACAGATTTACTAGATGGTGAATCCGATAGGACAATCTCCTTATTAAATCTAGAGTAAAAATGTTTTGGGAAATTATTTGCGAATAAATGAATGCTTGACGTCAGTGAACTGGTTCACCCAGATCAGTGTGGGCTCATGCCCATATTTAGCACCCACTTGAATTTACGTAAACTCTTCATGATGCTTGATGGAGCATTGCATAAATATCCTAGGACTGTGGTAGCCTTTCATGATATAGAGAAAGCATTTGACATGTGGGAGTGGTCATGCCTGTTTGCTGTACTTCGTAAAATGGGGTTTGGTTCCAGTTTTCTTAAATGGATGTGACTGCTGTACATGAACTCAGTTATTCGAATGCATATGTGGTAGGTCTACTTGCAGCCATTGGAGATCCAAAGGGTGACAAGTCTGGGTTGTCCACTCTCGCCGCTATTGTTTGCCCTGGCGATGGAGCCCCTTGCATGCCTACTTTGGAATCACACACAGGAGTGGGGTTTTAAGCTGCAGACTGGAGTACATATGACCTTCTTATACGCTGATGATCCCCTGTTAATCTAAGAGAACTACAGCAATGTAAGAAGGGGCTAATGGAAATCTTAAATTAATTTGGTGCACATTTAGGTTAAAGGGTGAACTGGGAAAAATCCTGCTTGTTTCCTATCTTCTCTGTGTACACTAAATTAGACCGTGCTACTAAGGATTCCCATCTTAAGTGGGAACCCAGCATATTCAAATATCTGGATGTGGAGACATACCATACCAATAAGGGTTTGATAACAGGAAACTTTGGGAGGATAATGGCAGATACAAGGGTGTCTATCTTGTTCTAGTCTAGGCTATGCCTCTCTCCATTGCGGTGAGTTGCAAATGTGAAAATGATTACATTAACACCTCTTACATTATTTTGTTGCCATCCCGGTGATATTGAATACATTGTTTTTTCAGGAAGCTGAGGAGCTTGCTGTGGATCTGGGATCTGATCAGAGTATCCCAGTGGAGGCAAATCGCCCTAGCAAAGTTAACTAGGGTGCTCATTTAGGTTGAAATGGTGCCCCTGATATGGAAGTATACTATTGTGCAGCACAACAGATGTGGTAGATGAGATGGATTGCTGGTATGGGTAGTTCAGAGTTCTTAGAAATTCTTCTTTCTTAGATATTCTTCACAGTTCTGAGGGTGGGGGCATAGGGTGTCTGCTATTGGGGTCTGGTCTGGAGGATGTTGGAGGAGTCACATCAGAGTGTATTCCACTGCTAGCTTTTGTTGCCAGACATACACTTCTCTGGGAGGGGAGCCTCTGTACAACCCGGAGATACTTTTCTGGCGCGTGCTGGGTTTACAGGACCTAGCACTTGATACAACAAAAGACCCTAGGTGGAGTCAAGAATCACCACAGTGGGAGATCTATATGATGGTGGGACACTGTGTACCGTGTAGTTCCAAGGGAGACCCCGGACATCGCAGTGGGGCACTTTATGGCTCATGCTGTTCGAAAGCAAGCTGTTAAATGCACATGAAAAACTGAGGAAAAAGAGCCCAATAGGCTGAGCGCCCTAGCGATCATACTTACTGAAGGGGCCTGCAGACATGCAGTGAGCATAGTGCACATAGCAATAGCCCCCGCTTTTTCCATCTCACTCAATCCCTTGAAAGCCTCTTGGGAGCAATACTTGGGAAGGGAAATCATTGACACGGAGCAGCCCGCTGCCGTAGTGTATCCTTGGATATAGTCACAAGGCATTCTTGGTTGGAATCCAAGCAAATAAATGACCTGAATTTATGTATGTATTGCCTATGAGGATAGCCAAGATATTTCTGAGTGCATCAAATCTCTGTCTCAGATGTCAGCAAGGGGAGCCTGACTTTTACCACATGGTTTGGAAGTGTCCAGTGATACAAGCATGCTGGGTTCAGACATTAAGAAAGATTTGTGCAGTGGGAACAAGGTTGGCCCTGCTGGACCAGTCGAATTGTGTCCCAAGATTGCTGACGAGAACCAAAAATCTTAAACACATTTGCCTATTTATAGATTTAGCACTGATCCTGGTCAGAAGTATTGCATGCTTTGACGGCGCATCGGGCACCAGGAGTTACCAGCTGGTTGAAGGAGTTACGTAAATGTTCCTTAGCCGAAGTTACCACATTAGGCGCGTTCATGGGCAGAGAGGCAAAGGGGTACTCAGTGACTAGCTAGGCGAGCTTTATCAGGGCCATTAAAGCCAAGGCGGACGACCTACCACCATTCACGATATGATGCTCTGTATCCTTTCTAGGGTGTAACCGATCCCCTTGCAACGTGCTGTTTTACTCTTCTGTTCTTCTAGGTAGTTTGCCCTGAGGCTGCATTATGAGATGCATCTGTGTGTGAGTCCAGTGGCGGCTGGTACGGAAAGGGGTGGCGGGTGGTGAAAATAAAATATAATACTTAACTTTGCACGGCCGCCGTCTCTCCTCTGTTGTCTCTGACCTCCTGGAAGCTGGAAGCACAAGCCAAGCACAAGTCAAACCTAAGTCAATCACAATGATGCTATTACCAGCATGGCAGCAGCATTGTGATTGGTCTGAGTGGCCTGGTTCGGGGTTCAGACAGGGAGTGGGAGCCTGTGCATGTTCTCCACCCAGGCTGTGCAATACAGTCAGGTGGAGAACATGCTTAGTGCGCATTACTTTTTGGCCGGCCCAAGACGGCTGGCCAAACCGTCATGCGCAATTAAGTGCACATATTTTCTCCTCCCCCTGCTCTGACAGCTCAGCCCTCCCCACCCTAAACTGACTGGCATGGAAAAATAAAATGAATATAGCATTGTTTTATGATCATTTTATTTTTCCTTTTTTGCGCTACTGAAAAGCAGTGGGGCGACGCTCAGCTGCCGCGTTGTGAGTCTACCTGCGTATGTGAATATTAATTTTGTCGAAACATTTATCGTTTTCAGAAGGTCACGTTCTAATCACTACATCCTTAAGTGTCACAGAGGGAAAGGTAGTGGGAGATGTGTTGTGAATGTGTTGTTTCTAAAGATATATCATGTATTATTGATCGGTCTCAGTGTAACCAAACATGTTTACTACTAATCTTTAATCCTTTTTTACTGATGATACCTATTGATACGTTATGAAATATGTATACATTTAATACAGATCTATATAAAAAAAGAATAATGTTGAGAATATCACAGACATGTTTTGCAAAGAATGGTCTTTCTGACATTTCAGGTCCTAACATGTTTGGACTTTATTGCGTTAGAGAATGGCGAAGGCCTGAGCAGCACGAAGAGACATGGGGCCATATTATCAAGAACGGGCGATAACATTATCGCCGCTTTGAAACTGCCGCTAAAGCGGCGATAAGGGGCTTGATAATATGCCCTATAGAATTCCAATAGAAGCCCAGGTTCTAGTGTGAAGGACATCAAACCTGGGCTTCTATTGGAATTCTATAGGGCATATTATCAAGCCCCTTATCGCCGCTTTAGCTGCAGTTTCCTGCCGCTAAAGCGGCGATAATGTTTTCGCCCGTTCTTGATAATATGGCCCATGGAGTAGGTGAACAGTAACCCCACCAAGGGTTCGACAGGCTTCCTCTCGCCCCACAATGGCGCACCGCTACCCCTTCCACCAAAGACAGGGGGAAGAAAGGGTGCGAAAATGCCCGCAAAAATGAGAGATGTGGGAAAGCAAACAATGTAGAGAGTGGGGCACCATTCAAATTAGCCCAACAGCAAGCAGGCAAGGGGCCAATAAAGGAAGAGCATCAACGGCAACGGACATCGTAGCTGCCATGCCACCAGGAATGGCATCCCACCCACCCACATCAGGACAATGCACAGAGAGGCCCGCGTTGCTGGCTCCAGGTAAGGGAAAGAAAAGACAGCCTTCCCAAAAATAAACAATGGACAAGGGCCGCAAGGGCAGTCGAGTAATGCAATCTCCCTTATCGCGGGCCTTGGGAAGCCAAACAACAAGGACATTCAGGGCGGATACGGTGCGGGCGCGTCATTGCAGCCCAATTACGGTGGTGGTAGAAAGTGGAGCCTAGAATCTTCCAAGCTGTCTCTACCGTCGGAGGGTGAGTCGAGATAATAGAAAATAGGTTTATCTTGATAGCATTACCAGTTGATTAAAATATGAAACATTGAGCTCACCAAGCCCATCTGCGAGTGGGGCAGACATGTTTAATAAACTGCGGCCATTTAATCCAGTCAGCCTCAATGTACTTTGTTAATAAAGGCAAGAATGTCCAGAGTGCAGGGGTCATTTTAAAGCAAACACGGCTACAAAGAGGGAACTGCAAAACAGGATTGAGGTGGCTACATAGGATATAGGTGACTACCAGGGTGTCCGAGAGCAGTATCCAATGAAGCCCAAATGTAACCAAAAGAAAAATGGAAGAAAAGTACTTGAGAGCAACTCCAGCAACCACACACCATAATTCCACTTGACTACATCCTGTAGGCACCAGAATGGCTAGAAAGCGACCAACTCCTGGGCCTGGTGCCACTTGGAGACTATTCAGCGGTGCATGGTACAGTGAGAACCAATTCAGATATCTTAGCACATGCAGAACAAGGCCAATAGAATAGCAGGACATTTGGAAATAAGCAATAAACTACTGGGGCATGTGACCAGTGATAAAACAGATAGAGCACGATGTGTAGGATAGTCTCTAACCTCAGGATTCAGCACATTTACAAAACACGAGGACATTAATGACTCACAGAAGAGGGAGCAACAGTGCACAAAACATTCAGGGCCTTATTTATGAGAAGTGTTGCATCGCTGCGACAAAGCAGCGATGCAACACTTCTCGGTACGCCCTCCTTGCGTCCCCACTGATGCGTCATATTTACTGTATGACGCATCATGTCTCAAGGAATGACAGATACGTCAGTATTACTGACGTATCTGTCGGCGCAAAACTGGGGCATTGCTGGAGTTGTGTCGGGGAAGTGTGACGCAACTCCAGCAATGCAGGGGGAGGGCTCTGATTGTAACACTGCCTCAGTCTTACGCCTGCTGTGAGGCAGGCGTAAGATATTGACGCAGTAGCGACCTGGAAATGGCACACTGAAATCTTATAGATTTCAATGTGCCACTTCTACGAGGCTTTGATGCGGGGAACGCCCACTCCTGCATACATTATACCTGACGCAGGTATAATGTAGCACAGGGCTTTACGAAGTGACGCATCTGCCTAGATGCGTCACTTCAGAAATATGGCGCAACGTGGCGCATTATTTACGCCGCCGCAGCATCACAAAAAGTGACACAACAGCGGCGTAAATGTGACGCAAGGGCTCATAAATAAGCCCCTCAGGGGCTTATGTACAAGCCCCTTGCGCCGCTTGTGCGTCACTTTTAATATGAAAAAATGTGACGTATCGGCGACGCAAGGGGCTTGAGCCCCTCAGTCTTTATTTTCGGGCTAGGAACACATTTCTTGCTATTTGTTTAATTCCAGACTTCATGATAATCATCAGTGTATTAGTTAGCTTAATTTCTTCCAAGGTACAACTGGGTCAGAGTCTCAAATGAGAGTGGAGTGCTGTAGCTGTGCTTTTAGGGTGGTTCTTCCTCCTGTTGTACCCACACCATACCAATTGTCATCGCCAAACACAGATGCCATTAAGAAAGTATTCTAAACAGCATTGTGATGGAAGGTGTGCAAAATTGTACGTTTTTTCACAAATTATATAAACCTTTTGCAAAATTAGACATATTGAGCAAAGTACATTTTGACTGTGTCTCAAGTACCTATCCTCAATTGGGGTATACCTTGCAAAATAAAGTTACACAAGAGGCTTGCAGCAGTAATGTTTCTTAACCCTATTCATAAAGGTTTGAGCGACGCACAGGGGTTGGTTGGAGTGGGGGCTGACCTGCTGGTGGTCAAGATCCTCTAGCCTGAGCTGGGGTGGCTCACTGTATGATCTTTTACGGGTGTAACCAGTGTTGGTCATGTGGTGCCCAAGCAGGGACGGTGCGGTAAGTGGTTCCCTGGTTACTGGCTCTGTACATTTGCAGTAATTCTGCCATAAGAGATTAGTTTTATGACCTAAAACACCTTAATTGGATGTTTCTTAGCTCTATTCATGATGGTTGGAGCTAGGCCCAGGGAGTGGTCAGAAGGGACACTGACTTGCTGGTTGTCCAGACCCTCTAGCCCTACCTTAAGGTTGCACATGGTATGATCTTTTATGGGGTGTGATTGGTAGTGGTCATGTGGTGCCCCAAGCAGGAACGGTGAGATAAGCAGTTCAGCGGTTACTGGTTTTGTAAGTATACAACTCTAAGTTCAGCTACAGGTGTTGTGCTTGAGTATCACTTATGAAAATGTGTCCTGGCAGCGGGGACCTAGTCTGGACGAGGGATGTAAATATTGTACATGTATGATAAATTATGCCAACATTATGTTTGTTGTCAGGATATGTAACTATGTTATTCAGTATCTCCATATGTAAACAATCTGTACTGCTTGTAACACGCAACTTTTTGATGTGTTTGGAAGTAAATCTAAGCTACGCCCTTTCTACCACAAAGCATGGCAAGTGTTCTTTTTTCATAATTGGTGGTGTGAAGGGTGGGAGCCCCCATGACATTGCACGTGTGCAGGCAAATTCAGAAATTACGTCAGAGGAACAAACGTTTGCTAAGGATCACATGATGGTAAACAGTACATTATCAAAAGAGAAGCATTGTTTGTTGTTGACATCATTGTGCTCATTTTGGTTTAATTTTTATAAGTGACTATTGGGTGAATGATATCATAATATTCTGAAAACAAGCAGACTCCGTGCTTTCTGCGATGTCCAATTGTTAAAAACGCCGAGGCAGAACATTGGGTCACTTACTTAAGAGTCTGGGAATGGAAAAGCAGTACTTATTTGCTAGCTTCAAAAGCAGAGGCGGTTCCTCCATAGGAACGGAGGACAGTCGCCACCCCCACACACTCCTGCAGAAAGAGTGGAAAATAAAATGGTAATAAATGATTTTACTACCATTTTATTTTCAACTCTCTGCCGAACGGAGTGTGGGGCGGGGCCAGTGCATCATTGCTTCCAATTGATTGGCATCAATGTGGAGTGGCCTCTTCAGTATGAATTTCGCATATCGGTTTGACCAGCTATCTTGCTACGGCCAAACCGACATGCACAATTTAAACTCTCCAACCAGGCTACATTAGACAGCTGGGTTGGAGAGCAGGCACAGGCCTCCAGTGCCTTTTGGAGCACTGAGGCAGCCTGCTCCAGCCAATCCAGATGCTTCACTCATGCAGCATGAGAGCAGCGCCTGGATTGGATAAGGTGGTTGGCTGTCTGACATCACCTCACGCTCGGATGAGCCTGGAGCCAGGGAATGGAGAGCAGAGAGGTCGTGCTGCAGGAGAAGGTAAGTGAAACTGCTATTTTTTCTCTCCGGTCATTTTGTATGTAATGTAATTTTATAATATAGGTATGTATGCATGTTTGTGTTAATGTATGTTGCGCCCCACTGTCTTTTTACGTCAGCAACTGCCACTGCTCAAAACATGGCAGCTGAATGTCACCAGTTAAAAATGCTGACCGAGAAGAAACAGCTGGAAAATGACCCGAAAGACTATATTGACTCGAAGGAAAGATCTATGCCATTTGCTGAAATATTGTGAGCAACGGAGGAAGCTTTCATATGAGGCTCCATAATGAGAGGCTCCAATGAAAAGCAATCAGCCAAGGAATTTTAAAAGAACCTAGAGGATAAGGTTCGGGTTGCAGCAAAAAATTAAATTCTGCATCCTCTTATGTACATCTCAGACCCTAACCAAAGCAAAAAACAACATGTCTTTTCTGTTCACACTGAGAGCTGAGTATGACCTATTTAGACTCAAATTGAGAAATTATGAGGAGATTGAAAAAGGCTGGCCACCCCTATTGGCCCAACTGACAAATGGGAATCCATGTTTGTGACTTCACCTACTAAAGATTAGGCTAACCCACCAACTTAAATTATTAAATAATTTACCCTGTTCTATTCCAGTTTGTTTAAATCAGAATCAAACAACATAATGGATCATGAGGTGGAGTTCTTTAATGGACTGGCATACAATCCCTGTCCCTTGATAAACAAGAGGCCCTGTGAAGTGACATCCATGACAAAAAGATAAAATAAATAACTAAATTGTTACCAATAAGTCAAGAACCCAGTGAAGACTGTCTGCCTGTAGAATTTTAAAAGTTGAACTCTCGTAACCTAGATCCTTTACTCTGTAGAGTCTTCAAAGAAACTGGAGTGACAGGGTTAATATGAAAGGAGTTCAATAGGGCCACTCATATTGCTTCCTAAGCCCATTAAAAACCCATTACAGTGTTCATCTTCTAGGCTGATAGCGAAACTCTGAAGTGAAAATTTTGGCTAAGACTTGGATTCCTAGCTTGGCCCATACCTCCCAAGTGGCCTTTCAACCGGGTTGGTTGCAGATGAATCTTATGCATACCCTCTTTCACCTATTCTGGCAAATCTGCAATGACCACAGAGATTTATTGGTGATTTTATTGTTCACCGAGAAAGCATTGAATATGAATGAGTGGGGGCTAGAGCCAGATCTGGTCTGAGCCGAGGTTTTAATGTCAAAGTGAATTGGCTATATCAATATATAGAAAACAAGCTGACGAAAGCAGGAACCACTAGATCATTGAGAAGCTCCAATACTCTTCTGCTCCTACCTCCCATTCTAAAAAAGACAGCAACCCAGTCGCGCTCTTTCTCTGGAAATGCTCCAAGCATATGGAACTCCCTACTGTGTGACCTTCGATGCAACCCTTACTTCCCTTGCTTCAAGAGAAACCTGAAACTCCTACTCCTCAACAAATACTTTAACTCCTAGGCTACGGATCTTAGTAAAGTATCGCTTTATCAGACCTAGACCCTCTGTCTGAAGCAGCGGTTCTCGCTTTCTTTTTTGTGCTTCTCTGACTGTTAGATCCTCTCGAATTGTGTCTCTAGTGTTGGTCACTCAACTTGCACCTTTGATGGATACCATTTGTCTATTGAACTGCTGTCTCATATGTTCATTGCATGCCTGCATTACTGTTTTCTATCACGACCATGTAAAGCGCTCTGACACCTACGGGTCTAGCTAGCGCTATATAAAACATATAAATAAATAAATCAATAAATAAAAATATGCCACGGCCAGTGTGATTTGTTCGAGCATCTGATCAAACTCATTTGATATTGGGGGGCTGATTACGATGTCGGGCGGACTTGCGTCCGCTCAACACCGTATCGGTCTGAAACCGCCCGACATTAGGTCGACTGTTCCAACATACCAATTTCATTATGGCAGCTTGTGCGGCAGGTGGAAAAGGCCCACAGCACAAGCTGTCATACTGAAATGAATGTTTTTAAACATATCTGCACTGTGTGGCAGGCACCATAGTGCAGGGATGTTTAGGGGGGCACCATAGGTGTCCCCCAGGCCCCTAAGAGGAGGGCTAGGGGAAAAGGGGGCCCTGCTAGCAGTCCCCAATGTCGCTTTCCGACAGCCTTTCCATGTCATAAAGGCCACCATGGAATGTCTGTCAGAAACCAACATCATAATCCTGATGGTGGAGCTGCCGTCATTAAGGGATTATGCAGTCTTTCCGATGCACTGACAGGATCCTTGAGCCAGTCGGAACCACGTCGGAATCCCCCCACAGGTTTAACTCCGACCGCCATCATCATAATACGGCAGTCAGAGTGTAAACATACCATGTCAGGCGGAAAGCCTTAGACTGCTGGTTGGAGGCTTTCCGCCCAACATCATAATGAGGCCATAAGTGTGGCATGCAGCAGTGTTTCCTCCATTGACAAATAATATTCCTTTTGATCTTGGCATCTGTTGTCAGTGGCTTTCTGATAATCTAAAACTGTTCTGAACCGCCTTAGAACTGCTGCCCAAAAGAAGCTGTTCCCATGTATTGATGACATCATGGTGATTTTATCAAACCCAGTGTCATCTATAACAATGTTGGTGTCCTAAGTGTCTCAATTTTCTGCCATATTTTCCAATAAGATAAATTGGTCGAAGAGTGAAACCATTGCATTGTCCGCTTAAACAACTAACATTATTATATAAATCAATCAATGAAACATTATTTGTAGAGCGGGGCTTCTCATCCACAAGAGTATCAAGGCACTATTTTGGGAACCTTGATTACTTAAGTTGCCAAAAACATGAAATATTTTGGAAGATTGCTGAACCCGGCTCTCTCTAATGTGATCCATGAGAATCTGGCACCTTTGATCAAAAGGACCACAAACAGCTTTGCACGATGGAAGGTATTATTCTCCTTTGCTTGTGGTTTAAGGTGAAAACAGCGAAGATGGTGGTATTATCCCAATCCAACTATGTGTTTCGAAGGATACCTCTTGTAGTCAAGCGCTCTATGCTGCCAAAGACAAACAGAATTATCAAAGACTGTGTTTGAGATTACAACAAACTGAGGCTAACTATATCTAAACTATATATAAACACAACTTCAGGGGACTTACGTTTTCCACATATTAGTTCATATTATGATGTTCATCAAATGTCACAGATTGCATACATGTCCTTGTGCATTCAGAAATGTCACCATGGCATGATATTGAGAGGGTGCTGGTTAAGACATTTGCATTAGTTGTCAATATATTATACAGAATATGACAATGTTCTAATACATGGCAGGTTTGCCACATGGTATCCAGTTCATAAGGCAGTTAAGACTGATATTTTCATTTAAAGTAATGTCCAACTGTGT
Organism: Calotriton arnoldi; assembly: GCA_963921515.1. Lineage (NCBI taxonomy): Eukaryota > Metazoa > Chordata > Amphibia > Caudata > Salamandridae > Calotriton > Calotriton arnoldi. The sequence continues at coordinate 146,450 of CAWUFW010018449.1, read as the reverse complement.
AAGAATTCTACTGGTTCTGATAGGCAGTCAGCTGATCCTTGAGTTGGCCATGAAAGGATTTGAAGGATATTTACCTGATACAGCAGGTACTATGATAGTAGTCTCAGACCTTTCAAGGATCTGGAAATGGAATTTGACATACCAGAAATGGAACGATTTATAGCTCACACACTGTCATAATGCCTTCTTACCATCTGAAGGCCTAGATAACTCCCTGATAGTCCCCTATTTAAAGACATGGTGCTGTTTCGAGGGAGTAGTCTTGGGCCTTTACAGCAGACTCACCAGCTTCCTTTAATCTAAGCTTACAGAAACTTTGCTGAAAGACAAACAGTGGACTGGTCTAAAATCTTGTGATAAAAATTGGTCACAAGTTGGCACAATGTAATAGAGACATGAGAGAACCATGTCTAAAGTTTACACACTTTAAGTGGTACATGGTTGGCGCAGGCCCGCGCCCTGCTATGGATAGTAGGCCTCTGCCCTAATTCCCTTTGATGGTGGTGTAAGCAAGCTGGCTGCAACATCCTTAAGATACTTTGTTCCTTAAATTCTTCACTGGGCTTCACTGTTAATGATTCATGTCATAAGTGGGAGGTCTAAACAACCATGTTTGGTGATAGTTTGAAACTTCTTTCGTGATTACAAAGATCTGTATCCTGAGAAAATGAAGTTTTCCGTCATTGCCTACCTATGGCGAGTGGATCGCTGAAATAAGGATTATGGCAGTAAATTAGAGAGTTATTACCAGATTCAGGTCTTTGAAGATGTCTGGAGGTGCTACCTGTCAGAATGACACCCCTCCAACATATGTTTATGAATGTTCATTGGCTCACTAAACTGCTGCGATTTTGATAAAGTCTATGTGCACTACTGTTCTTCCCTCAAATGTTTTACCTTACTCCTCCATTTTTACTGATCTCATTTTTTGTTAGACTTAGAACTCTGTGCACATCGCCACTAATAACCAGTGCTAAAGTATGTATTCTCACTACCTAAAACATGGTAACATTGGCTTACACCCAATTGGTACATTTAATTTACTTATAAGTCCCTAGTAAAGTGCTCCTACATGTACCCTGGGCCTGTAAATTAAATACTACTACTGGGCCTGCAGCACTGATAGTGCCACCCACTTAACTAACATGTCAAACAAGTCTCAGGCCTGCCATTGCAGCCTGTGTGTGCAGTTTAAACTGCAATTTCCGTGTGGAAAAATACATCTTTTGTCAGGCCTAAATCTTCCTTTTTAATACATAAAAGTCACCCTAGGGTAGGTTCTGAACAGCCCATAGGGCAGGGCACACTGTGATTAAAAAGTTGGACATGCACTTTTAACTTTTACATGTCCTGGTAGTGAAAAACTCTTACATTCATTTTTCATTACTGCAAGGCCTACCTCTCCCATAGGATAACATTGAGTTACCGTATTACCTCTAATAAGTGCTAACTTTCAATTGGGAGCAGATAGGAATGTCAAATTCGGTGTCTAAAGAATTGTAATTTAAAACCCTCTATAATGATAAATTAACTAGCCATAGCTGGCAGCTGGTCTTTGTGTATTGCTCCCAGACAGTGAGACAAAGGGGGAATAGGTGATGGGAGGATGGGCCATCTCTGACTTGATATGGGGGAGATGCTGTCACCTACCGCACTTGCACATCACAGAGGCTCTGCCTCAGCATACTCAAAAAGGATGTCACTACGGACTATTGTACCCCCAGAAAATCTGGGGCCAGGGCAGGAAATTCCAAACACCTCTCTAGGTAGAAACCTCCAGAACCTTCTCCTACTTCAAAGCTGGCAGGCACCAAGTATAAATATTGGACCCTCTGATCCAACTCCTCAGTACACATCTGGACCTGTGGAAGACTCAGAAGAAAGCCTGCTGTGCTGCTCCACTGCAAGAAGGACTGCTACTCTGCTGCCCTACTGCCTTAGTTAAAAGGACTGGACCTGCATCTTGAATCCTGCACCACCAGAGTGACTCAAAGGGCTAGTTGTCTGGCCTTCTGATCAGAGCCTCAGGGACAGAAAAGGCTTCAACCATCTTTAACCCAGCACCTGGTGCCTGCCTGCTGTGAGTCCTGCCCCCCAAATGGTGGCACACAAGTCCTAGTCACTTGGAAGTCAACCTGAAGATGCCCTGCCAGTCCAGCTGTGGTCTCTTGGGCAGAACAGACACAGCACAATGCATCTCCTCACAGCTCTGCATCAGGTACTGCCATCCCCGACACAAGAGTTCACATAGCAAGCCCTAGTTGCCGGCATCCTCAAAGATGACACAGAACGTCACATTGCTTGTCCTGTTGACAGCTTCATTGGAAAACTGCCACTGCATGACGCATCTTCAACTCAGGACCTCGCATCATAGCCCACACCTTCTCAGAACTGTCTCTGTATGACACATCTCTGACGTGGTATCTCACAGTGCTCCACAACCACAAGAAGCAGACTTCTTCAGTAAGCAATAAGACCAAGCCGAGAATTGTCCCAAAAGGCTATTCAAACTAATCAATGCTCAATCTAAGGGTGTCTCCCACTCCCTCAAAGTTAGAAAGACAGAAAACATAAAGACAGACTTGCTTAATGATCTATTATCCCACACCGACCCTCACATGATCTCCTCACTGACCCCGCTAGGGACCCCTCCTAGTTGCTCTGCAAAGTTCGACCTCAAAAACAATGCATCCTGGGCCTCCTTCAACACTTACAGCGAAGAAACTATCCTAAAAACGCTCACGGCCCTGAATCCCTCCAACCACTTCACAAACCCTCTCCCAGCAAACTATTTAAAAGACTTCATTCCAATGCTAGTGCCTCTATGGACTAGGATTATAAACACCTCCCTCCTTCAAGGAACCATCCCAGACATCCTTAAAGCAGGTCAGGTATCCCCCATCTTAAAGAAGGCATCGGCGGACCCGGCAGACCTGAATAACTATTGCCCAATATCCAACATCCCCACCTTGGCCAAACTGCTAGAAAAATGTGTTCACACGCAGCTTAGCAACCACATAGACAACTTCAACCTGCTCGATCAATTCCAATCAGGTTTCCGTGCAGGGCACAGTACTGAATCAGCCATGACACACATAATAGATGACGCATTAAAAATCCTGGACCAAAACAAAGCCTGTTTACTAATCCTGCTTGACCTATCCTCGGCCTTCGACACCGTCAAACACGACAACTTACTAGATCTCCTGAAACATAGAATGGGACTATCTGGATCGGTCCTAAACTGGTTCACCTTCTTCCTTCAAAATAGAACACAAAGATTTAAAGTCAATCAATCCTTATCCAAGCCCACCCCAGTCACCTTAGGAGTACCACAGGGATCATCCCTCTCCCCTACACTTTTCAACCTGTTTATGGAACCACTCACCGAACTTCTCAGCTCCTCGAATGTCCACTATCACATGTACGCAGATGACACACAACTCTACATAAAGATCCATTCACTTGAGGACATCAAATCTCTCAATTCAACACTCCAAAAAACGCAGACCTGGTTGGCCAAAAACCATTTAAAACTAAACACCCTCAAAACCGAATTCCTCCTAATCGCTCCCCCCAGCCAATCAACCACCATCCTCGAGTGGATGAAGCACCTAACAGCACTCAACGGTCAACCTCTCATTATCGACTCAGCGAAATCGCTGGGAATAACTCTGGACAATAAGCTAAATATGCAGAAACACATCAGCGCCGCGACAAAAGGAGCACATTTTCAGATGAACACCCTGAGAAGACTGAAACCCTTCCTGCCCGCAAATGACTTCAAACAGGCAGCTCAGGCTCTAGTAATTCCTAGAGTGGAGTATGGGAGTGTCGCTCTCTGCGGCCTTCCCAGATCGACGACGGCCCCTCTAAGAGCCTCAATTAACGCAGCTCCTAGACTCATCACAGGCTCCAAAAGAAACTGTCACATCTCCCCTGACCTTCGTGCCCTCAACTGGCTACCTTTTGAGGACAGAATTCATTTGAAAATCGCCTGTATGACGCACAAGGCAATACATCACAAAACCCCGAGATACCTAGCTGAGAAATTGGTGCTATCGGGTGGTAACAGAATCACCAGGAGCTCCTATAATCTTCTACTGAAACCACAACGATTTACCAAGAAGAAAACATACAACCAGACCTTCTCAGGAATGGCCCCCAGGATTTGGAATGCCTTGCCCCCAGAAACGAGACAGAACCCTTCCACTGCATTTTTCAAAAAAGAAGTGAAATCGATTCTCTTGGCCAAATTCACTTGAACTATTTGCACATTCGTGTATATATTTGCTAGTCTGTAATAGTTACTACTTTTGTATTAGTCTAACCTATATTATTTGTATGCTTGTTTCGGTCACCTATATTTGCCCTGTAAAGCGCTCTGATACCCGCAAGGATCTTGTTGGCGCTATACAAAACCTTCAAAATAAATAAATAACCAGGATTTAAGGTGCTTTGTTCAGCGGGCCCAACTTGGTCCCTATATCTATCCCACACTCAATCGTGGTCGGCCTGAACTTGTGACTGTGTCCAAGTCTGGCGACCACTTAAATCTTTAAAATAGCATATTTTCAGTTCTACTTATTCAATTTTTGTCATATTGGTCTCAAATAATTTCATACATTTTATTCTATTTTTCTAAATTAGTGTGAGATTTGTCTTGAGTTGGGTTAAAAATGTATTACTACACCGCTACATCTGGCAGGACAGTAGGGCGCGGATACCTTTCCACGTGTTACGTAGGCCGAGGGAGGGGGAGGGGTGGCTCTTCCGGACATCGAGCTTTACTACAAGGCAGCACAGTTGAGGGTCATAACAGAATGGTCAATGAGGAAGTCAGACAAACACTGGCTTCACATGGACCGGGCCATTGTAGGGAGGTCAATTTGGGATGTGTTATGGAAACCAAAAAAGGACAGACCACTCAATGCTTACCTTAGTACCCCGACCAGGACCACGCTGCGGACATGGGACAAGGTAAATAGGAGCAGAGGCTGGACTTCTTTTCCCTCTCCCTATACTCCTATACACTTAACCCTGACTTTCCCCCAGCACTTAAAGAGGGGCCATTTGATGCATGGAGGGAAGGGGGATGTAAGGTGATCTCTGATCTCTTTCACAATTATGACGTCCTCTTGTTTGAGAACTCCCAACGGGACTATGGGGTACCATCTTCTGAGCACTTCCACTACTTACAATTAAAGCATTCGGTACTACACCCACGAGTTAGGGAAGCAGCAACTAGAGACCTGACCCCGATAGAAAAACTAGTGTGGAAAACTAGCTTGACTAAGGGCATGATCTCTTTTCTCTATAAATTACTGCTTTCCACTACGAACGCGCCACAACCCCGATATAAATATACTTGGGAAGAGACTCTGGGACTAGGTATTTCTGAAGAGGACTGGAAACACCAAAGGACAGACATCCCTAAATTTAACCATTCACTTGACTTGAGGGAAGCACATTATAAGATCCTATTCGACTGGTACCTAGTACCTGCTAAACTTAAAAAGATCTTCCCCCTTACTTCCGATCTCTGCTGGAGGGGGTGTGGTATCCTCGGAGACTTCCGCCACATCTGGTGGGACTGCCCTACAATTAAACCATTCTGGGAAGAAATTCTAGCCCAAATGAAAGAGATACTAGGATACCCGGTCCCGACCTTCATAGAGAAGATCATACTGGGCCTTAGGGATTCCACCCTAGAATATCAAACTAAGGTGGATAGGGCTATTATGTGGGCTTGTTTGGGTGCAGCAAAAAAATCGATAGCTGCAAATTGGAAGAAAAGAGAGGCTCCCATTCTGGCGCAGTGGCACTCCTGCTTATGGAAAATACTCACGATGGAACGTATGGCAGACATCTTTAGAGACGACTACAAGAACTTTGAATATAAGTGGGGTCCATTAGTGGCATACCTTACAAAAGGGCTCCCGCTAGCCGTATGCCCCCCTACACTGAGAGGGCTCCACCTGTTCCAGTTTTAGAGTCGACACGGGGCTATTCTAGACGGCACATAAAAGATTGCTCCTATTGAGTATTTGCTCGGTCCTAAATGCATCCTCTGAGTCAGAGGGCGATATTAGCACAGGGAGGGAAGGGTTAGCTTCTCCACCATGGGGAGGGCGGGATGGGGTTGGAAGTTGGGGTTTGTAGATATTCGTATTCTTCTTATTCGTTTGTCTTCTGGGGTGGTTTTTCTTTTGCTGGCAAACAGGGCCGGACTGGGAACAGAAACCGGCCCTGGCAAACTGCTCAGCTGCCCCCCCCTGGGGTGAGGGGGAGTGCAGCCGAGCAGTTTGCGAGGGCCGGCTTCGGCCGATTTTGTTACAGGGGGCCGATATTGCCGACCCCGCTAACAAAAACGGCCCCCCAGGGGCCCAAAACCGGCCCCCACCCTAGCGGCCTACCGGGGAAACGCCCAGTGCCCGCTATGGCCAGTCCGGCCCTGCTGGCAAATGCTTTGGCACCGAGGGCGATTGATGAGCAGCCCTATCCAGCCATTCCACAACGATAAGCAACTGTAACCAAATTAGTTTTACTTGTTTTTTGGACTGTTATGAAGGCTTGTAGCCCAGATTATTTGGTATTGTGTTCATTATACTGAAATGCCAATAAAAAGAAATTTGACAAAAAATGTATTACTGTTTGAGGTGCTGCATAAATAGTCTACACATTGCCTCTAAATTAAGCCTCACTGCTTTTGGGCCACGCTACCAGAAGGTTAAGCACAGGTTAATTTGCGGTTGTTTGTGACTTCACCCTGACAGGAATTGTGGTTGCTGCTTGAGTAGGATTTCACCACCCTCAGCCAGTAATCCAATTTCCTATAACTACCATCACCATTGTAACTGCTAAATGGTGTTATGATGTAATAATACTGAAGAACTGGGCATGAGGATTTCTAATTTCACTGTGCATTACTAATTTCATTGTGCATTACTGGCTAGACATGTTGGGGCATGTCATATAAAGGGAACAATGGGAGTGCTAAGCTAAGACACAGTCTCTGCCACAGGTTTGGGTTGAGAAGGTCTTAAGTAGTGCGAGAGCTGTGGCAGTGCTATTTTGCAAACTTGGACTGCGATAAATGTTTGTTTATTACAGAATGGCTGGAAATTCAATTGCATTTGTTGGCTTACCTAAAGTAAATAACAGCATGTAACTATTGAAAAAGGCCCTCTCTGAAGGGTCACCCCAAACTTTTGGCTTCTGCCTCCTCTTTTTCTGACCTTCTTTTTGTTGGCTTTTGGACTCTGTGCACTCTACCACTTCTGACCGAGTGCTACAGTGCATGTGCTCTCTCCTCTAAACATGGTATAATTGGTTTACACCTGTTTGCATATTTGATTTAACTGTAAGTCCCTTGTAAAGTGGTATAACATATACCCAAGGCCTGTAAATTAAATGCTAATAGTGGGCCTCCAGTACTGCTTGTGCCACCCACAGAAGTAGCCTTTAAACCTCAGGCCTGCCACTGCTAGGCCTGTGTGTGCAGTGTATTGCCACTTCCACTTGGCATTTAAAACTACTTGCCAAGCTTTAAACTCCCCTTTTCAGACCCTCCAGGATTTTGCGATTTCGCGATTTGCTGCGAAATCGGCACTTTTGTAAAAATGTAGCGATTTTTACAAAAGTGCCTGCGAAATTGAAGGAATGCGGAGGCAAACTTAAACAGCACTAGACTAGTTCCGTTTTAGTTTGTCTCCTTTCACAGCAGGCAGCTTCTCATGTGAGTTAGGCCCCTGTGAGTGGAACTGAGCTCCCAGCACAGGCCTCAGCCAGGCGTGAATGACTTCTTTCTTGCTTCGATGCTTGTGATAAGGTGATAGGGGCCCTGATCTCATGGCTGACAAACAAGTCACCATAGTAAAAAAAAAGGGAGCCAATTGCTATGACATTAATTTAATATTATTACTGAAAATGCGACATTGTGTTAAAGGCCGAGACGATGTCTCATGACTGGATTAGAAAGGAACACTTTCTGCCTTATACTTTAATTCGGTTCGTCATTTCGTTTCCCATACCATTCCATCTTACATCAGTCCTCCTCTGTTTTTCTTACTTTTTTTTGCTGTTTGCTATTTTATGCCCACCTCGTTTTGGTGGTATCCCCCTGCCACGTCTTTCTCCACCCTACCATTCTTCTTTGCACAAACCCTCCCTTGTTTGACTGTTCTCACTTTTGGGCTCCTTGGCTCTCCCGACGCTGCTCGCCTTGCCTTCCCCACTGTTTTTCTCCCGTCTTATTCTTGAAAAGTGTTCCTGCCTTCTGCGGCCATTTCTTGCGCCTCTGAACTGTCAGATTCCTTGGCCGAAGTTGCTGGCATCACTCTGAGAAAAGATCCCTGCCGTGGTGCGCTCTGCTGTTCGTAGATACATTGATTTTTAGGATGAATATCGTGCACACTTTGAGCGTTATGAACGTGTAACCCTTTTCATTTATTTATTTTTATTTAGCAACTATTGATTTGTTCTCTTTTTTTGAACTTGTGCTTTTGCACTCATGAAATACCCGGCGCACCATCTTTTTTTTACAACCCTAGGCATGAAGTACCAAAACTTCTTCTCTCACGTCAAACTACTCCTGTATCAGAAAACTCGGAACCTTCTTAGTCCTTCTAAATTCATCTACAAAAAAATAGTCATTGGTGTTGAAGATTCATATGTTTTAGTTGCAATTTTAATAATATGGCTACTCCTCAATACATTTAATCTCGGAACAGTTTGTGCTTCCTCTATACATTCTATAGCATCTTTACATCGCTGCATACCTGCTTGAAACTCGTTAGTAAAAGATACAATAGCCAGATAGGGTTATGCCTAAAGATTTAGTATAGACTTATGCAAACAAGCAGCATCCATAATACCCTATTGAATGCCAATATATGGGGTGCCTTGAGACCAACACATAGCCCCAAAGTTAAGGTCTCAATTCTCTTATTTATTCACTTGCTGTTGGAAAACCAGAACTGAGATACTTCTGTCATCATCTCTGCCTCTTAATCCCAGTCGTGTGGGACGTCCAACTCCTTTAAGGCTGCATTGGTGGTTAGGGAGTGGAGACTACATCTCCCAGGGGGCACTGGAGGAAGACGATCCATTCCAATTGGCCAAGTGCTGTATAGCACGTCTTCCTCCAAGGGCAGGCCTGTCAGTGGCGTCGCACATGGACTCCACTAAATATAACAAAGCAAGATATACCGCATTCCTCAGTCATTCAGTTTTCAGTTACTGAAAAAACAAAGGTTAATTTAATGCAGCTTGTGTTGAAAAATTCTATAAAATGACTCTTGGAAAACCAAAGGTCATAGGCCTACCGGTGCTACAGCGATACTGAAAACAACAGAATCCAACAGTTCCGTCTAACAGCGTCGGTCGGGGGTGTCGGCAGACTCGTGAACAGTACCTTTTGCGTTGCAGCCAACACATTGGTGCGAGCCGGTCATGACAACCGTCACGGTTGCGATGTGAAGTGAAGCGGTGCCCTCAAGGTGCGGTGCGGTGCAGGCAGCGGCTCGGTGACGGTCGTCCAGCGGCATCAGTGGGACCAGGCCTACAATGCAGAGTGAGGCGGTGCTTGTTGCGGTGCTGGCAGGTCACGGTGCAAGCGACAGAGCCGGTTAGCGGTAGCCCAGACTGCAGTGTTGGATGAGGCGGTGCGTCGTGAAACTTACAAGCGGTGCCCCCAGCCACGATGCGGTCACAGGTGTTGAAGTCAGCAGGCAGTGATGGCTTCGGTGAGACCAGGGCGGCGAAGTGAAGTCAGGCGGTGCGGAGTGCGGTGCCCACAGGTCAGGGAGAAATACAGCTCCCTCCCACGAAGTTAGGACTGGAGCTGTGCTTCCGTAGAGCTGCAGACACTTTAAACATGCCTATTTCAAAGTGGAATACTCTGCTAAAACAATTTCCATTGATTTCAGGCTGAAAATGAATGATTATGAGTAAAATAAAGTGCCGCAAAAATGCTGCTAAATTCCCGTATTTGTGCCGCTAAATTTCCATATTTGCTAATCCATGCCGCAATATCCTCGGGGGTCTGCCTTTTATTAAACATACCTCACACTTAAGGTAGGCCTTAGGTAGCCCTAAGGGAAGAGTGCTGTGTAAATGAAAGGTAGGACATGTACTGTGATGTTTTGCATGTCCTGGTACTGACAAAAAGCCTATTTCGTTTTCCACTACTCTGAGTCCTTCTCCTCTCATAGGTTAGCATTGGGAATTCCTTAATACACTTTTAAGCTGTAATTCCTGATCAGAGAAGAGTAGCGTTTTCATGTTACATATGTTTGGAATGGTAATGACAAATCCTCCTTACTGGTAAAGTTGGATTTGGCAATACTATTTTAGAAATACCACTTTTAGAAAGTGGACGTTTCCTAGTGCTTATAGCTCTGTGTGCTTTGCAGCCTGTCTCCAATACAAATCTGGACTGGCTGACAGCTACACCTTGTGCATTCCCTCTGGACAGCCACAAAACAGGAAGGATAGGTGTGTCTGAGTACCCCGTCTATATACATCTGCATTCTGATGGTCTTGCCTGGGCAGGATGGAAGGGTGGGGCTAACACTTCACTTGAATAGGCTGTGTCCTCTCCCCACACAAAAGACTGAAAACCCCAAACAGATAGCCTTGCAGACAAGACTGGGTTGAAAGGGATCCCTGTGCACTTCAAAGGGCTGCTTTGAGGTCACCCCTCCCAATACCAAAGGCACTTTTGGGTATAAGTACTGGGTCTCTGACACCCTAAAATCAGACACTACTGGATCTTGAACTGAACCTCTTTCAGAAGGACTGCTATGCTGCTTAAAGTACTCAGCTGGACTGCTTCTCTGGAAGGAGTGCTGTTGTGCTTGTTGCCCTACTGCCTACTGCTGCCTGACTGCTGAAGAAGAGCTGGCTTCTGCCTTCCCTTCTAGTGATCTCCAAGGGTTTTATTGCTTACTCCAGTTTTGTGAAGTCTCAGGGACACAAAAGACTTCTTGCAATCCTGCTGGTGCTGGTTGACTCTCCATGTTCCTGGCCTCAGAAGTGGGTTCTTGCAGATTGTTTCAGCAAAACCGACGCATTGTTACCACTGCGACTGGCAGAAATGATGCATCGCCCTTTGATGCAGACACAGAGGCTGTTTGACGAAAGCGGTTGTACAGCCTGCGTGGCCCAACAACGATGTTCTGTGCGGCTTGAAGACAAAGCATTGCCTTTACTTCAGCGAAGCTCTACGATTACGCAGCGACCCAACTGCATGGAAAAGATCAACACATCGTGCCCTCAGCATCGACGCTGTGCTCCATTCAAGGTACTTCCTCAGCTGGCCCTCCATGGGTCCTGTAGCTGGCCTGTCCTCCATCACGGTCGGCCTGAGCTTTGGATTTGCATTGGTCCCTTGAAACCTCAAGGAATCTTTTGACCGCTAGTGAATTCTAAGCACCATTTTGCATTTAATCTTTCTTATCTTGACTTCTGCTGATTGGATTTTTGTTGTTTTCATCTTATTTTGCTCCGATAAATATTCTTTATTTTTCCAAACCAGAGTGGAATCTTTTTGTGGTGTATTCATTGTGTTCCTATGTGTGTGTGTGTTCCACAAATACTTTACACATTGCTTGTTTAGATAAGCCTGACTGCTCTGTGCCAAGCTACCAAAGGATGAGCACAAGTAATCTTTTAGTGTGTATCTAGCTTACCCTGACTAGAGTGGTGGTTCCTGCCTGGCCTGGGTGCATACCTCAGTCAACCAGGGTCCCATTTCTAACAATAAAACAATAGCATACACAAAATGACATAACACATTTAAAGCATAACAGGGCCCATCACTGTAAAACAGCAAAACACAACACAACAGTATAAAACAGTAAAATCACATTGCCCTAATGCAGCACAAACCACAACCGCATAAAAGGCAACAGAACACATTACTAAAACAAAAAATACACTTAACAAATTTGCCAGTCTATCTTGTTACACATCACCACCCCCAGTATCCTGTTTTCATAACACGGTGGTGAAAGGTGTTTGGAACAAGCACAGCCATATCTACCACCAAGGACATGAAATAGCACTGGCTAAAAGTGTTTTTTATGCGGCCCCTTATGTGTAAACAGTTTTCATATTCATCTCTCAACTACTTGATGTTATATTCTTTCTGTATGCAGCACCAATTTTAGAAAGTACTATTCTCCTTTCAACCCAGGGCAGGAGATTTATTCTATAATTATTTTCTTGTTGCACTTTATACATAATAAAGAATAAACTTGGCACAAAAGTCTTTATTTACAGTCAGAGAATTTCAATTTCTAATCTGCTCAGACAGAAAATGGGTTATGTACTTCTGCGTTTAAAAAGAAAAAGCAGGACTGGCTAACTATTTTTTTCAATATATTGTGTGTTTACCTCTTTCTTCAGGCACATACATTTCTGAGTATTTACTTCATGTTGAATCCTGTTTTTCATTTTTATTTTTCAGTCCATAATCTATTTCTCACAAAAGAACAGCTATAGCAAATCTGCAAATTCATATTGTTTCTATAGTTTTATCCCAGCATGAGTGCTGCACTTCGGGAATATGTGCATTTGTATTTAATGTAAGTGCTTATTTGAGTTAGGAGGGCTGAAGCTCCCCCACCAGACTCCAGCAATTTCCACTAGAGAGCCCTTTGCTAAGTGAAAGGATCAGCAGTCTGTGGAAACTGACAGATACCTGACTATCTCCCATTCTTTGTTTGCCTCCTAGGAGTCAGCCTACTCTGGTAGTTCACTGTTGGGTATAGATTTGGGGCAGTGGCGTAATGCAAAATGGTGGGGCCCACATGCAGAATGTGATGAGGGGTCTCTGAGTCTCCCATATCTCATGGTTATTAATTGGCCTTGGGCTGAATGGGGCCCCGATGAAGAGATGGGGCCCCCTGAATAGTTGGGGTCTCCTGCTCTGCAGGGGCTTGGGTTATGTCCCTGATTTGTAAGTAATCGGATTTATGCCTGTTATCACGACTCTTTTTGCTATGACCTGCCAAACCTCGACCCCAGCACCTCACCTAACACCCCGATCTTTCATACATTACACTAAAGTGAGTGTAGTGTCCTCCCCAGCCTGGGAGCATGCATTTGAAATACGCCACACATGGAGCTCTGCGATTCATGTTGTTATTCTTCAACATACAGGCACACACTGCAACCATTGCATCATACCTTTTATAACCATACCTTAACACCGCCCAGCAGATTATGTAATTCCTGTTAAAGTCTGCCCAGAACCGCAAGGGGTCCTAGCGCACATAATCTCAAGACACTACAGTGAGCATCACTTCAAGTTAACTATTTTGACTACAATTTGCCTTGTTTTTAAATAATTGTGGGAGGAGATGCGATCTTGTAGCGATGGCTGCCAACCGTTAGACTATGGGCGATCAGGTTGCAGTCCCGGCTTTGGCTCAACATTCTGTTCTGGACAAATCATTTATTCTCCCTGTGCCTGAAATGTTAAAAAATTGTGTAGTGAAGTGAATTCTGCTATAAGGCACTCTAATGCCTTCTAGCCAGGTTAATTATATTAAAAAACTGCAAAATTAAAGTTAGCCTGCAGTAGAGTAGTAACGCACTCTACGACAAAATGTTTTAATTTCCTTTCTATTGAAAGGTGGGGGCTCACCACCAAATGCTTCTTTTGAATAAGTTTTTTTGTTATTTTTACTGGGCAACCATCCTGCACCTCTCACCACTATCCCCACTCCCAGGAGTTGTCATGTGACACCAACTTCCCTTGTCCACCCGATCCTACCCTCAACTTAACCAAACATATTGACCCTTGATAGCCATTTTTGGTGGTATGTTTATTTGCTTTTATGCAGATCAGCTGCCTTACTCACTGTCCTTATTGCTTGCCTCTAAGCTTCGTAGGAATTGGAACCCTTTACATTATAATTACAAGACATTATAAGATATAGGTGTGGTAAACCTAGGCAAATAACTTAAACACCTCCACAAATTCATAGAGAATTGAGCACTGACTTTCTATCTTTTGCAGCATTAAATTTGGGATAACCAATATAGCAGAGATGAAATATAGACAGGAAAAGGTCATAGTCAGGGCCACTTGGATTATTCAGCAGAGAAGCAACACATTATGTGGCAAGGTTGACTAAATTACGTGGCAAAAAGGCACATTATGAGATAGCAATACTTCATTACTGTGTCATTTTTTAAACTTGACAACACTGTCTGGGGAAAATATTTTGCCTTACTAGTATCAATTTAACACCCAAATACAGTAATAAGGAACTGAAAGATAACCAACCAGTCACCCTTTGCGAAAGACCTTCTAGTGCACAGGAGCACATGTCACCGTTTTTTAGTAACTTTTGATCCATTTGAACTAGGACAACTTTTTTTTTGTTTAAATCTGTAAATTATGCAGCAGACGATTTATGTGGAGAATCTATAATTATGTGGAAAAAGTTGCATAATCACATTTATTCCAGTGGCCCTGTCATAGTAGAGCAAAGGGCACGCGCTGGTACTACCTGCGTGAAATATAAGGCAACAGGGGCCAGGCCACAACATTTTTTTGACTGCCGTTATTTCATATCTGTGTTGGTGAGTTCAGGAAGTTCTTGCTCCAAACATCTTTTATAACCGTATTTTGAAAACAGGATTCTGGTGGTGGTAATATTTGACAATAACGTTCGCGCATTTTTATTTTGTGGCACTTTGTGGTGGTGATGTGTTTTGGTGCTGCATTAGTGTGAAGGGATTTTATTGTGTTCTTTGAAATGTTTTGTTATGATGTGGCCTGTAATGTTTACATTGTGTTGCTATGTGGCCGGCAGTTATCGCTTATGAGATACGCCCCTAAAGCTGAAAAGAAAGGGGGAGTTAATAACTTACGTACAATCTCTTTAACAGTAGTGATTACAAAAATTCAAATTAGGCGGGTTTGGGCCTGCTAGGCATTCAGACGGTTTTGACTGGTTCTGCTATGTGACCATAAATTAAGCAAATAAATTTGTGATGAATATGTTTTTGAGGGAGAGTGGCAATGACTAATTTAATAATTCTGGTGGTATATTCTGTAGGTCGATACATCTGATGTCATTTTCTCCAGGACAGTACATTCTGTCACAGTAAAAGTAGCTTTTATTTTATGAGGAATATATGTGCCACTAAAGCAAATTCTACGATGCTGGGCATCCAACATACTGTGGTTCATTAAAAATGCTATTTAGCATATTTTTCGAGCATTTTAACTGATGTTTGCTGCATGCATTACGGTTTTATGGGATATTGCTGTAATTGCTCACAGATAGGCACAAACAAAAAACACCAGAAAAGTTAATTGAACATGTTAAATTAAAAATCATGCAAAGGCTGCTGAGTTAAAAGGATTATACTTGAAATGGAAACATGCAGGGGCTGGAAATGTATCTTACCAATTTCTTTGTTACGAGTTTTAACTCTGAATCAAAACACCTGGAAACATGACTTTATCACTCAAATTGACATCCTTCGCAGATGTCGAGCCTTCAGGTACTTGTTTTGTAACAAATTGGGCTCGTCAGTGTCATACTTGACATGCTTTCAGTATAATTAAATTGCAAGGCTGACTAATGCACAACTATGTGGTAGTTAGCTAAAGAAAATGAACTAAAACGTTCTAGAACTGAGACACTGACCTAACATTTAGTGCAATCTCTAAAACCAGCAAAATGCAGGAAAAACAATACATGCACCGGATCAGCAAGTCATCAGTCCGTGCAATGCTGTATTAAACGAAAACGACATTGCATTATAAACATTCCACCTTATAACAACTAGGAGCATATGCTGCATTGATTAAAAAAATACATTCAACTTTAAATGTGCCCTCTAGGGAAATCTAGCTCTAGTAGGTGGATTCAGCATTATCAAGTTCGGATGTTTTCCTGTGCACTGTTGGCCGAGAAGTCTTAAGTCGTGGACAAAGTGGGCAATTGTCCATGACCCACTTCATCCGAGAGGCTACTTGGAATTTTGATTTTTCCTCTTTTTATCACCTCTATTTCAATCTCTTCCCCACTGACTGCCTACCTCTATTTCAAACTCAGTCTTTCTCTACTCAATGTCATCCTAAGGTTTTCGGGGCTCGGCCAAGATGTAGTTTGGCTGTTTTTGTGTGACCCCATTTCAGAAAATTCAATGTATAATTCACTATTTTTTGGCAGCTTACAGCTTGAATTAGGTGAAATTTGTGAGCTTTTACAGGGAAAGATTGAAGCTTTCCCAGTCACGCCGAACGCAATGTACCTAACCAAGGACAACCTGGCTGTTCCTGGCTGTATTTCATACTATTGGACTCATTAAGATGACGGTCGGACTGACCGTCTGACCACCGCTGCTGCAATCTGGTTTTGACCTCCAAGGCCGAGAAAGTTGCCCCCTCTGTATTACAATGCAACCGCTGCTACCGCGGCTGTCGCATCAATGGCAGTGCACATGTGCTCGAATATGTTGCTGCAAGTGCGTACAAACTCACAGGAAATGTGGTATGTACACACATTCATGACATGGGGATATGGCTTGTGCTGCATGTACCCCATTGCTGGAGATTGGCGATCTGTGCACAGTCCAGTCAATGGGGATACATACAACCTACGGACTTACCTGCATTTTGACGCTCACAGGGTCATAGTCTTTGTTGTTCAGCTGACGCTGTGAAGGAGGAACCTGGAGAAAGGGATCCACGCCAGACACTGTTGGGGGGGAAGCTGATTTGGGTGAATATTCACCCCAAATCCTTAGTTTCCAGCGAGTAGAGGCAGCAGGTCGGACCGCCACTGTCGGCTCATCAAAAATGCTCATTGTAAGCCAGATGACGGTTGGAAATCCCTGTACACCTCTATGGCTGCTGCTTTTCTCTAACCGCCATCTCAGTGGTTGGAGAAAGGCTGTCAGAGTCGGCGTCTGTCAACGGTCGGTCGGAATACATGATGTATGCATTGTAATCCAGCAGTCGGACCCACAGATTCTGATGACACCGCAGCGGTCTGACCACCTCTGACAGGACGACAGAAGCTGGTCCGACGGGTATCGTAATGAGGCCCTTTGTATCAACTCAGGATACCTGAACAGACTCTGAGAATGATCAAATCAAAGGTAATAATATTATGAGACAATCGCCAAATATATTCTGTAGTAAAATGTTTCTTCTTGTCTTTTACCCATTCGGGCACATCCTGGGAACCATGTTCTTGTTTAGTGAATGTATGAAATCCTTTGGTTAGAGTCCTGTAAAAGGACCTACATTTTCCCTCTTCGTGAGACCCAATTTTCCCACGTTTGTAGAAGGCAAATCTATGCTGGATTTTCTATTAAACTTTACTGAGTTCTCTGTACTTGTGACTTATATACTATTGCACTGACTGAGTGATGGTCCAGCTTATGTATCTCTGCTTTATTGTAAGGAAACTTTTTAACTTTAGCCTGTGTCTGTCACTCTTATGGAGAAAGTTACAGTTTCATTCTAATGTGTGAGATCTACATTAGAGAAGGGCGTCCTGTCGGGGAGCACCTAAGTCCGTACAGGGACTACATTGCTCCTAGTCCGAGGCATGGGCATGCAGTGGGCAGGTAAAAGAGTGACAGATTTGTACCTCAGCACTTGCCCAGGGCCAGAAAATGCTTTAAGACGACACTGACTGCTTGTCCTGACATGAGTAGCTCTCTTTTACCCCCAACCTCCCATCACAAACACTAACTCCATGGCCGAAGTGCGAACCCAAGGTAGTGCCAGCAAAATTGTTTGTACCATTCCCAGCCTGCACCGCACAAGCGAGACTAGCAAATGAGCCCAACACTTTACCGATAAGTTTGGCTCTCTGCACCAGACCATATTAGAAAAAATGTGAAAAATAGTGCATTTCATGCGATCATTTTTCAAATACATTGGGCTACTATCTATAGGATTTACAGACAGTCCCAAAGGTAAACTATGAACTACCCCAGTACTTTATACTCTTTTGCCAGTACCCCTGATTAGCGAGGTCAGGGCCTTAGTCACACTCAAGGGTTTGAACTCTCTGCCATATTGTTCCTCCTAACATTGAAGAGAAGAACTTGGCCAAACATGTGGTATAAACAAATATTATGGACAAGTTTATTGCACCTGCTGACAAATTAAAGGGCTTCTCAACTGACTTTAATGTGCGCTACGGGCTGCCTTGAGGTGAAGGGGGCAAGCTGGTAGCTTTTGAAATCTTGCTGTACTCTTGGGTTGCCCACATCATGGTTTCTCAATTTGCTGGGAGGCTTGTGATCTGGCTTAAAGACTGGTGGCTCTTGTTTGTTATTTTGCAGTAGTCTTGTAAATTCCCGATATGCCACAATGTAAAGAAATATCAAATGCAAATGATAGTTATCTTTTGAAAATTATGTTTGATAAATGGAAGGTATGTCAGGATGCTCAAGATGTTAACATTTACATTGCTGCCATGATGTCAGACTTTGTAAGGTGTGCTTTCTCTTGCAATTGGTGTCAACATCTATTATGTCTTATTTATATTAAATATCAATGTTTACACCCAAGTTATTATGCGCAAGTTGTCAATTGTTTCATCTCATTCTTCAGAAGTATATGGCTGATAGGCTTAGCCCTTCAAAACAAAATCGAAGTCATATCATCTTCAGTATGTGAAAGAATACCTAGGCTACAATATCAAGTCAAATACCTTTATTTCGATAACAAGTATCATAAAAGCATCAGACAATCCTTTATAAAAAATACAATCTATACAGATAAAAATTTTCATAATAAAACATGACAAATACATGTGATCAAATTGATCAAGACATGGTAGCAGTTATTTTATCATAGTTAAAATATTTCGTGTTTTGGATAAAAACAGCGGTTTAAAATTATAATTAAAAAGAATAGTACTCAATATACCTTGTATAAGTGGCAGTGCATAAGAGTTAATTCAAGTGATAGTTGATCGTTCATCTTAGGCTTTATTGTATTCAACATGGGGCTTCTGATGTAAAATTAAGTCGCCCTTCGTAAGGCTCTATGCCTGATTATCCAGGCACAGCTTAAAAACTTGGCAACTCCGCAAACAAAGAGGGTTCTTGCATCAGATTTTAAGATACGTAGAGCAACGCGATGATCAAGAGTACCTAGTTGTTTGCAGATTGGCTTGAGCCATCTAGACCTCGCCTTTTCATACGCAGGACATGCAAACATAAGGTGGGCGACACTCTCTTTCGGTGCCCTACAGCAAGGACAGTCTTCTGTAGTCTGTTTTGGGGGTGCCATTTAGCAGTAAATACATGAACTGGGAGCGATCCAAATCTAAATTGACTGTAGAGCGCCCTATCTCTTGGTATCTGGATTGTATCCAAATATGGTTCGAGGCTTCTAGATTGTTTGTGCTGGAAAAATTATTCCGTTAGCCTTCCCATATTTGGATTACTGAGCTCCCGGGCGTCAATCCAGTCCCAATAGATGCGTTTAAGCTCTGCCTTACTCGGGGGATTTTGGTTATCCCAGGAATTCTTAAGGCCGAGAGTTGTCATTAGTTTCTTAACGTTAGTAATCCATTTAACCCCATGGTTGACATCTAAACTCATTACTTCTGTAAGCGCTTTAGCATAATTCGTGAGTTCAGAAGTCCTCCTAAGGCAAGCTCAAAAGAGCAGTGGGCGGAGTTTAGCAATATCACCAAAGGAGCACCTGCCCATGTCATACATCAAGGGAATTAGCGGGACATTCCGGGGTAGCATGACCAGATCCCTCAAAAACTTGTGTTCAGACCTACAGATCTCGTCAACGTTGTCAAATCCCCATAGCTCGGCTCCGTAGAGTGCCGAGCTAACTGCCTTTGCGTCATAAACCGTGAGTGCTGGGGCAACTGGCCTGCTCTGCGATGAGCGATGTTCTTTGCTCAGTACCCCGACCGCACGTTTATGATTCAAAAGCATTTTGTCAAGGTGGGACCTCCATTGCATTTTTTCCGAGAGTCGAATACCGAGAGATAGTCGAAAGTACTGACTCTCTCCAAATGTGTCCCATCTAGGGCAAGATTATTTCTGAACGATTTGTGGGGGTTAAATGTCATGAAGTTGGTCTTAGATGTATTTATGACCAGCCCCCGAGAGTTACAAAAGAATTGGAATCTGTTCAATAATTTTTGTAGCCCAGCTGGGGTCTTAGAGATCAGCAGTGTATCGTCCGCAAACAGGAGAGTAGGTACCTTGTCGCCCGCCAGGGCCGGGACATCAGCTGGAATTTCTTGCAAAAAACTAACCACCCCGTTCACGTATAAGGAGAACAGGGTGGGTGCCATCACACAGCCCTGGCGTACTCCCCTGTTTACTGGGATCCTTTCTGTCAGCTGACCTTGGGACCCCCATCTCACCTGTGCATAATTGCCCTCGTGGAGCCGGATCAATAGGTTGAGGATTAGTGGAGGGATGCCCATGTCTCCTAATATTTGCCACAACCTTTTCCTGGGTACCAGGACAAAGGCAGTCCTTAAGTCTATGAAAGCGAGATAAAGACTGCCTTTTCCGATCACAACCACTTTACAATATGCATGACCACTATTGCTAATCATGAATGTTCACTTGATACAATACATAGGGTGTACAGAAGACAAAAATACAGTGGCGTAGTAAAGGGGGGTGGGGGCGGTGGCCCCCTCCAGCGCTTACCTGCTGTCTCGGGGTGGCAATCCCCGCCACCCCGCCCTTAGAAAGCAGCCGTATCTCGGCAGCACCTCACCCCCCCGCTCTTCAATGCTGCCACAGGGCGGCAAACACAGGGACCGCCACGAGTGCCCTAAGGGCTAGCTATGCCACTGCAAAAATATATATGTATCCCAAAAGAAACAGTGCTTATCTGATATAAGGAGCCTCAGTGCAATAAACAGGAACTGCCAATGCACCTCCGTATTGACCTGCTCCATATTTTACTATATCACCACTGTAGCATCTAAAAAGTTTTCACAATGCTTTAGCTATAAACACAAGAGAATCTGTGCAGAAATATAGGCGCAGATCAGTCCCTGTGTCCTAACAGATTTGTTTCTGCTTATGCTCCTTTATCATATGACTCTTGTAGTGAAACAATTATTCACGCTTAATTAATTTCTTCCATAGCACGCAAAACATTTACATTCAAATTGGCTGCCCCCAGGTAACTCCCAATAATATAGCGGGAACTGAAGCACAGACAGACGGGGTGATTTGCTCAGGATGACGCTGTGTTTAGATGCCGTTTTTCAAATCATGTTTACACATGCCAAACTCTGAAAGTTTGCCTCACATCGCCCATTGTTGCACTTTCTACCACATCTTTAGGAAGTAAATAAACAAGCATTGGAAATGCAATAGGTCTCGCATTTGTTTGATTTCGAGCTTTTGGCGTTGTAAATGGCAATGTTTTGTACCCATGTGTTATGGAGTGTATGTATGTGGTGTGTAGTGGAATATTTTGAGTTGGATTAGAATTGCTATTTCTGGAGCACCATGAAGCCTCAGGAAGGAGAGTGAGGAGGTGAAGAGCAGCATGAGGCACAAGGAAGGAGAGTGAGTAGGAGGCAAAAGGAATGAGAAGAGCAGCATGAGGCACAAGGACGGAGAGTGAGGAGAAGAGCAGCATGAGGCATAAAGAAGGAGTGTGAGGAGAAGAGAAGTGTGAGGCACAAGGAAGGAGAGTTAGAAGAAGGGCAGCGTGAGGCACAAGGAAGGAGAGTGAGGAGGAGAGCAGCATAAGGTACAAGGAAGGAGAGTAAGGAGGAGAAGAGCAACGTGAGACACAAGGAAAGAGAGTGAGGAGGAGAAGAGCAGCGTGAGGCACAAGGACGGAGAGTGAGGAAGAGAACAGAGTGAGGCACAAGGAAGGAGTGTGAGGAGGAGAGCAGCATAAGGTACAAGAAAGGAGAGTAAGAGCAACGTGAGACACAAGTAAAGAGAGTGAGGAGGAGAAGAGCAGCGTGAGGTATAAGGAAGGAGAGTGAGGAGGAGAAGAGCAGCATGAGGCACAAGGAAGGAAAGTGAGGAGAAGAGCAGTGTGAGGCACAAGGACGAAGAGTGAAAAGAAGAGCAGCGTGAGGCACAAGGAAGGAGTCAGACATCACGTTATCTCTACAGTAAAGGCAGCAATAAAGATTCTAAGATCGAGCCAAAATGACAGCTCTGCTTGAGCTGGCAAAAAAGAGGTTTACATTACACTAGCAGCACAAGGCACTTGCAAAATAAAGATGTCCATAAAAAATGCACGTGCACAGGATGGCTCCTTTTGGCATCTGAATGGCGATCACTCGACTTGCAAAAGTCATAGCTGACAATTATGGAATGGGACACTTTTAGAAAACGCATTTATTGATACTCTAGCGTGTACACTGGGATGTTTTTTGTATGATGCTGTGTCCTTTTTTCACATACTAACATGCCACACAACACTGCGTCGAGGAAAAAGAACAAGAAGGAAATGTGACTAACCCGGCCCCCGTTAATAAAATCGGCCCCCATTAGCTGCATAAACAGCCTCCACCATGCCAGCCCACCAGTAAAACAACAGTCTGGCCTTGCTAGAAACCCATAAACTGTCACCCTTCCCTGCCCAGTTGCCTGCCACTTTTGAGCCAGAGCAGAGCTGGAGAGGGTGGGCTGTGGGATCTACTAAAAAAAAGGGAGGAGGAGGGGCAAATGCTGACGCTCCAACGTTCCTCAAAAAATGCTGCTTTACTTTGACCAAGGGCACAAGTTCTTTGCTGCTATATGGTTAACATTCGGAGCTTGACTTGCTGTGCTACTGAAGGCGATAAAAACAAGCTTTTTTTACTTTTCCCCACATACAGGTTTGGTACAGTCTAGTTAAGCCACACATTCCAGGGCAGCTTCAAACAGCGATTGACTTTGAGTGAGCATGTTCTTGTAGAGGAAGAAACAGGCGAATTTCCTGTTGAAGATATGTCAAATTGTGCTTTCAAAATGCTTCACATATCTGGGCTAATAAATTAAAAGGCCTGTTTTTAATCGTGCACAAAATCAAAAGGCAGGGGGTGCAGCTGTGGGACCTTCCCATGCCTGTTTACAGAAAGTCAGAGCTTAGAGCACTGAAAAGATCATAAAATGCAAGCAGCTCTGGCGCTGAGCAGGAACCAAAGAAAAAATTATTCCCCCAAAGAGAATATATACAATCAAAGCGTAATGATTCAGTACTTAGTCCCTGCTGCCTGGGAGGAATGAAAGAGAATAAGGTGGGACAAAGAGGCAGGACTGACCACTAGCAAGCAAGGATTTATAAAGTGTACTAAAACAAACAAATGGATAGCAGTGGGATGGCTTTAAGTACACAAAAGAAGTTACAACAGGTTTCGAATGCTCGACCTAAAAACGAATTCTCTCACAAATACGTACACAAGCCTCACCCTGTGAACTCTAGTTTGTGTGCTGAACTCGCAATAGAAGCAGCTAGCCCTAGTGTATCTTATCCTCTCTTCCTTCACCACAGCCAGACATTGCTCCTGGTACATGCTACGATGGACTAATCCACCCACATACCCCAAGATGAAGAACACCAACGACTGAACAGTAACTCTGCTCTTACTCGCTTGCTAGCTCACTTCTTTAAAGGGAGGTGCTATCAACGCTGATGCTGTGCTTATTACAGTGTTATGTGGTGCATGGGTGATCATTGCTGCTGCTTCTGCAGCTAATGGCAGGAGTGTCTTCAGTCAAGCACCATACCTCTGAATGTGTTGAATACTTTATCCGCAATCAGCATTACTCTGATTATACATCCACGTACCTTTACTAACTGAAATGATGCGGTCACACCTCCCCAAAAGCAAGCACATACAATGGCTGTATTTAATTGCCCAACCTGCGGACATGATGGGCCAATTACCTTACTTGCCCTTGCTACTCTACTGTGAACCGGTCACACAGTAGGTAGCACCTGCTACTCTATGAAGCATTCTTAGATGGCTCGATATAACTATGTTGCGTTCAATAAAGGATGGTAAGCAAGAAAATGTTTTTTTTTGTGCCTCCTTTCCCAGCAAAATTAAAATACTGAAGATTGTGCACAGCTTTTCAAACAGCATTTTCACCTGAAAGGTACGAAAGAAAACATTCAGCTCTCGGGTTTACTTACAATTGCCTTCTATAGTTTTAAGTAATAGAATGTGGTCACACCTTGGTGTTCATGTCAGAGTTGCCACCATCTTCGCACCTGTTATGCAAACTTCACTCCCTGTGGCGAAGTCTTTGTGACTTGGTGCGTGTAAATCGGTGTTTTAGTATCGGGACGTTCATGTGGATACATAGGCAGTTACTGCGAAGAGCTCCAAGGACCGTCCACAAATAGCCTCTGATCTCAACACCCTGAGATGTTCCATGTGAGATCTTGCATTACATGAAGTTGATTGATCCTTCCAATCGTGTACCTTCTCCTAATTTTTGCTTTGTTTGAAAGGCACGTGCATTGTACCAAGGTATACTGAAAGGCGTAAATATTTTTGGCGAGATAATGATGCTGCTGTACTGAAAATAAATATTTTCAAATTAGCAAGGCTGTGTTTTAAAGAAAGCCGGGCACTATGATGTGGGTTGTTTTTTTTCCTAGTTCCCTGATCTTACAAGAGTCTCCCTGGTTGGACAGGAGCCTGTAAGATCTACAAGTGTCTTACTGGTGTTCCAATGATTGCAGAGGTGGCCCCCAAAGGGGGCATCAGGGCCGGCACAATAACAACTGCAGTGGACCAGCTAGGACCGGTTTGACCTGTTTGCAGACGGCTGCCCTGTGGGCGCATCAAAGGCGGTGGTACGCCCTGCATCCCCCATCACGTGTAAAAGCGCGCCAGGTTTTGCACAAAGAAAATGCCAAATGAACGAGCTGATACCTTTTGAACACCCCAGTAGGAAGGGGGCTGCCTTGCGCATCACAAAAGGGGTCCTGGGGTTAAAAGCATGTTGTTCACCCCCCTTCCCCAAGCCAGGTTTACATTGCAAAAATACAGGGGACAACAAGCAGGACTTGGAGGCCTCATTCATATATCGTAGGACTTGGAGGACGCTCCCACTGTCTCCCGAGCAGCTATACCCTGTCTTGGGAGCATTGTTGCGGCACCAGGGAGCGCTGGAGGACCGCCACAGTCGGAAGAGGCGCAGTTCCACACATCTCAGTTGTGCCTACCACCACTAGAATGTACCCACCCCCTCTGGGGATCAGTGCCCCGGTTCCAAGGGTGCGGGAGGAACGCTGCAGTCGGAAGAGACGCGGCTCCGTTCAATGCTGAGCCAGAGGACACGCTGTGTGGAGGGCGCGGCCGGGACACAAGCTGCTGCAAAGATCTTATCCAGCGGCCGTCCTAGTCTGTTCATCGCCACAGCTCGGGTGCAAGACCAACTCGGAGATAGGCCGCTGTACAAGCAGCAGCGCGACTCTCTGCCGATCTAATGCGCTTTGGCCGCCTGAATCAATGCCGCGGCCTCGGAGGGCAACCGGCGGCACGACTACACAGCCTGTAACAGCTCGCATACCTTCCATCACAACCGGCTGGGAACCCTCCTCAGCGCTTCGAATAATTGTGCTGCACTGGCAGACCAGAACGTGCGGAAGAGGCTACCTGGCTCCATCCCTAAAAACAAGCATTTGCAATGCAATAGGACTCGCATTTACGCGAGACCTATTGCATTGCATCATGGACAACGGGAGGGGGGTGGGGGGGAAGCAGGGACAACAGGAGGGAGGAGAAGGGGGTGAGAAGGCACGGAAAAAGATAGTGCTCAAAGTCTAAATAACACGTACCCGTACGGTGTAACACTCGAAGTAAAGGGGCCAGTAGCCATGGGAGGGTACAGATGACGATATGGCCATAATAAGGAGGGACTAACCAGTCTCATAATCAATCAGAAGACAGCATTTAGAAGGACAAACACACGAGCCAATGAAAAATATGGGTGGGGTAGTGGGCGGGGCTTCTCTCCCATACTGAACTACCCCAGATCAACCCCAGAGCAGCGCTTGCGCGCTGGCTCTGGGCTCGACCTAAAAACATTCTGGTGGAGATTTGTAGAATGAAAATAGTAAAACCTGTCGAAACAAAGCACAGTATTTTGAGATGATTGTGTGTGTTATCAATAAATATTTTAACTAGGTCAAAAGATGACCTTCTTGTACACCAAATCGTCATGAAAGATGCATATAAATATTGCTAAAATCTGTTTTTTCAAAAAAATAGTTGGGAATTCGTTTTTTTCTCAGTTTTCCATTTAACTGTGTTTTTGAATATGGATCCATTTGGATAAACATGAAACGTTACACATTTTCGCAAACAATGCTTTTCACAAATTTGATCCTGGTTGAGGGTGGAGTTTTCCACCTGGACTCTTTAAAATATGGCTCAAAATTGTGAAGTGTGAAACAATTCAAATGTGCACACCCACATATAAAAAGTGTACGTGCACTACTTAAGCGTTATTGCTCACCGCAATAACAGATGTGAATTACCTTCCCAGGAATTATGGGCCCAAGACCTAAGTGAAGGCGCTTAATGAGGTAGTAATTAACATCTGCTATTTGACCAGCAGGTAAGGGCAATAAGGCTATTAGCACTGACCACCTCCAAAAAAGGAGTGCAATGGGAGTAGGAAATATAACTCATCAGTTCTTGACAGTTGCCGAAGGTGACCTTTAAAGGTGGTGGGAAGTCATTATTGACTTGATTTCCAGTCAGCTTCTTCCTGAAGGGTTCTCTCACACTTGCTCACACTACGTTTACCAGCTCACTCTGATTCACTCAGTGTCACTAATTCATGCAGTCTCACTCATTCTTCTCTGACCCACTCTGTCTCACTCAGTCCTGCTCATTCTCACTCATTATGAATTACTCAGTCTCACTGTGACTCACTCAGTATCACCCACAGTAATACTCAGTTGCACTCAGTGTCATTCTCCCTCACTCACTCACATTAATTCTCATACATAATAGCCCTTACTGTCACTCATTCTCAATCACTCTTACTGTCATTAGCGTAGGCAACATAGCACAAGGGTAGAGATAACGATCTTGGCAGAGGGAAAGTGAATAAACACTTATGCCAATGCCTGAAAGAGTAATGAAAAAACTAGAACAAGAGTCGTAGACTCTGTGTGCACTACCAAAAAAGCACTCAAGAGAGTATTCAGCAATGTGGCATACAAGTAATCAATTGTTACAAATCAAATGATCAAGATTAACTCATATATAAATACAAATATCCAAAAAATCCAATGAAGAAGTACTCTGTAGAAACAACAGTAGTAGATCAGAAGAGTCTTTTAATTGAAGACAGGTTCGTGAAGATCCAGAGGGATATTTCTTTCAAATGCGTTGAACAGCAAACACATGAATCCCACGGGTAGCACTTAAATCCCAATGCATTTCGGGCATGAATGCTGCCTTTCGTCAGGGGAATCTACAAACAAAGTAACTAAATGAGTTCATTCTCCAAAAGTTCATCACAATCCATTAACAAAAATCAGATACATATCCGTGAGGTACATCAAGAGGGTCAACATAACTAATCAACATGATAAGTGCCTCAAACACACATGGTTGCTCCAACTCGGAAGAGAATGAAACATAAAGATAAATCTCAAGAGTGAAAGAAGAAGAAGAACGAGCAAAAGAGAAAAGTAATGGACGTTCAGATCAATGAAGAACCAAGCGTATATGTACCCATTGTTCAGTGATGAGCGCACAGCAAGTTTCGCTACTATGTGGATGGTGCAAGTTAATAAAAAACTCGACCATGCATGTTAATGCCGAATATACCATGTTACAACGCATGCATTTACATCGCATGCTATTACATCGCGGTTTTTACAACGCAAGTCGTTACAACGACTTGCGTTGGAGGGCGCTGGACTTAGGAGTAGTTTAATTTACTATTCCAACTCCAGCCAACGTACAGTAGGGAAGGTGTTGGATAGTAGATTAAACTATTCCTTGTCCTATAGCGCCCTCCAGCGCAAGTCGTTGTAACGACTTGCGTTGTAAAAACCGCGATGTAATAGCATGCGATGTAATGCATGCGTTGTAAACGTTGTTTCCCGTTAATGCCACTAATATTCCTGCGTGAAAGCGCGTGTAAAAAAAAATGCAGTAACAAGTGCACAATAGAACGCCACCCACTCGTGCCACCAATATCAAATATGTGAAGAATTCATGTACCTGAAACCTGCAACAAAACACGGCACAGCATCATGTGAACCGGACACTAACTCAAAAGGTAGTGCTGTAAATTAAGCGAGCAAGGTGTAAATATGCGTGAAACTAACTCGAATCCGACTACATCACCAATTGTGTTAAAAAACATAACTCACTGGCACGAACCGTGTTTAAAGGCACTAACCCGAAACGTAACAAGCTTTATTCACTCAAAATGGGCCGAACACGCCAAGGGGCCAACCAGTAGTACCAAACAATACCACGTCTCTGAATCAGCAAAAAATAAGATTACATTACAAATACGCCAAGGACGTGAAATAAAAACATAAAGCACAAAGGTGCTGTGTCTCACCGAAATCTGGAATCAGATAGTGTCATCGGCAATTAGAGCAAGTAATGAAGAAACAAAGTCCCTACGGCCGTCCCAGAAGAAACAACGCCATGATCGGAGCTTACGTACACGCGTATGAGTGCTCGTCAGTGAATCAATACCAGCGTGAGGCCGTATGATCCCAATTAAAGAGGCAGTGTAGTCTGCGAGATATAAACTAATGTGGTGCTCGCTATACAAAAGTGAACGGTGAGTTTAAAGAATGCGTCATGCAAAAACGAAGAGTGATCGTATGAAAAGGCGGATGTCAAACTTAATCCATAAATACTAAAATAAAACATGACGCTCGGTGATAATTATGCTGATAGAAAATCACAATTTTTAGACAAATCCGAACCCGACTTCACAAGTGTCGAGGGTATGCTAACACAAAAAATTCTGAATGTCCAAGAATAGATAGTGACAAGGAAGAAAGATGACAGTATCAAGAACACTAA
This sequence comes from Calotriton arnoldi, assembly GCA_963921515.1. Classification (NCBI taxonomy): domain Eukaryota; kingdom Metazoa; phylum Chordata; class Amphibia; order Caudata; family Salamandridae; genus Calotriton; species Calotriton arnoldi. The sequence continues at coordinate 117,426 of CAWUFW010018449.1, read as the reverse complement.
TCATGTTGCACGTACTTAAATGTACATTTGTGGAATAAAAACCTTCCATATCAATTGAAGGTAGAAACAAATACAGTGAAATACAAAGAAATGAAATATGCCAGATTCCCATAAACTTTTAGAAACCCCAGTAAAAAACATACATGGAATGCAATTGCAAACAGACGAATAGTAAGAAAATGGTAATTAACGAGCTGGAGGCAACAGTGTGTTTTTACTCCCACGATGCAAAAATAGGAATAGACATGAAAGGTAACATGTTGAAAAAATAGTGTGACCAGAAACAGCCAGATGGGAAACAGGAAAATTGCGTTATAGAAAACAGGAAAGCTCGAGCTTATCGTTCAAACATTCGGGCATAAGGGTATCCAAAAGCATATCCAATACATTTCACGCTGAGACAAAAATTTGGACATGTGCCTGTCTGTTTGGACCCTTACTATTTCTAGAATAGAAAAGCGTAGTTGAGCTATCATATGGTGCTATTCATGCCAGTGAGCCACAATAGGAGAAGTAGTGGTCTTGGTTCTAATGCGACTCTAGTGTTCCATGATGCTTGTTCGTAAAGACCTCTCGGTCTTACCTACATAATACATACCACAAGGGCACCGAATCATGTAAATAACAAAGGTGCTGTTACAATCTCCAGTGAAATGTAACTTTATGCTTTTTTCAGACCAAGGGTGAGAAATACAGTCTCCGACTAGAACATTATTACAATGGGAGCAGTTATAACATTTGCGCATACCCTTGTGTGTCACTTTTTCATCAGATTCCAGCTTAGATAAGAGTTCTCTCAGATTGCGTGATCTCCTGTATGCAAAAAATTGGGGGTAACGAAAAAATACCTTGAAAATCCGGTTCGGACTGTAGTAGTTCCCAGCGTTTTAGGATTATTTGCTTTATAGCCATTGATGAGGTGGAGTAAGTGGATACAAACACTTCTCTATTGGATGGTTGTTTATTCTGTTTTATCAGCAGAGACTCTCTATTTAGTTTCTGTGTGCGTTTTTCAGCCTCATCCACAATCTTAGCTGGGTAACCACGAGCCAAAAATCTCTTTCTTGATTCATGCATAGAAGATTCCAATTTAGTCATGTCAGAAGTAATGCGTTTGACCCGAAAAAACTGAGAGTACAGAAGATGGCGTTTGAGTGATGGTGGGTGGCAGCTGGGGTAAAGCAGTGAATTATTACGATCCGCAGGTTTCTTGAACATGGAGGTCTTAATGAATTTTCGTTACCCCCAATTTTTGCATACAGGAGATCACGTAATCTGAGAGAACTCTTATCTAAGCTGGAATCTGATGAAAAAGTGACACTCAAGGGTATGCGCAAATGTTATAACTGCTCCCATTGTAATAATGTTCTAGTTGGAGTTGTATTTCTCACCCTTGGTCTGGAAAAAGCATAAAGTTACATTTCACTGGAGATTGTAACAGCACCTTTGTTATTTACATGATTCGATGCCCTTGTGGTATGTATTATGTAGGTAAGACTGAGAGGTCTTTACGAACACGCATCACGGAACACAAGAGTCGCATTAGAACAAAGACTACTACTTCTCCTTTTGCGGCTCACTGGCATGAATACCACCATACGATAGCTCAACTACGCTTTTCTATTCTAGAAATAGTAAGGGTCCAAACAGACAGGCACATGTCCAAATTTTTGTCTCAGCGTGAAATGTATTGGATACGCTTTTTGGATACCCTTATGACCAAAGGTTTGAACGATAAGCTCGAATTTTCCTGTTTTCTATAACGCAATTTTCCTGTTTCCCATCTGGCTGTTTCTGGTCACACTATTTTTTCAACATGTTACCTTTCATGTCTATTCCTATTTTTGCATCTTGGAAGTAAAAACACAGTGTTGCCTCCAGCTCGTTATTTACCATTTTCTTACTATTCGTCTGTTTGCAATTTCATTCCATGTATGTTTTTTATGGGGTTTCTAAAAGTTTATGGGAATCTGGCATATTTCATTTCTTTGTATTTCACTGTATTTGTTTCTACCTTCAATTGATATGGAAGGTTTTTATTCCACAAATGTACATTTAAGTACGTCCGACATGATTAGTGTTCTTGATACTGTCATCTTTCTTCATTGTCTCTATCTATTCTTGGACATTCAGAATTTTTTGTGTTAGCATACCCTCGACACTTGTGAAGTCGGGTTCGGATTTGTCTAAAAATTGCGATTTTCTATCAGCATAATTATCACCTAGTGTCATGTTTTATTTTAGTATTTATGGATTAAGTTTGACATCCGCCTTTTCATACGATCACTCTTTGTTTTTGCATGATGCACTCTTTAAACTCACCGTTCACTGTTGTATAGCGAACACCACATTGGTTTATATCTCGCGGACTACACTGCCTCTTTAATTGGGATCATACGGCCTCACGCTGGCATTGATTCACGGACGAGCAAGCATACATGTGTACGTAAGCTCCGATCATGGCGTTGTTTCTTCTGGGACGGCCGTAGGGACTTTGTCTCTTCATCACTTGCTCTAATTGCCGATGATACTATTTGATTCCAGATTTCGGTGAGACACAGCACCTTTGTGCTTTATGTTTTTATTTCACATCCTTGGCGTATTTGTAATGTAATCTTATTTTTTGTTGATTCAGAGACGTGGTATTGTTTGGTACTACTGGTTGGCCCCTTGGCGTCTTCGGCCCATTTAGAGTGAATAAAGCTTGTTACGTTTCGGGTTAGTGCCTTTAAACACGGTTCGTGCCAGTGAGTTATGTTTTTTAACACAATTGGTGATGTAGTCGGATTCGAGTTAGTTTCACGCATATTTACACCTTGCTCGCTTAATTTACAGCACTACCTTTTGAGTTAGTGTCCGGTTCACATGACGCTGTGCCGTGTTTTGTTGCAGGTTTCAGGTACATGAATTGTTCACGTATTTGACATTGGTGGCACGAGTGGGTGGTGTTCTATTGTGTACTTGTTACTGCATTTTTTTTGACACGCGCTTTCACGCAGGAATATTAGTGGCATTAACATGCATGGTCGTGTTTTTTATTAACTTGCACCATCCACACAGTAGCGAAACTTGCTGTGCGCTCAGCACTGAACAATGGGTACATATACGCTTGGTTTTTCATTGATCTGAACGTCCATTACTTTTCTCTTTTTGCTCGTGCTTTTTTTTCATTCACTCTTGAGATTTATCTTTATGTTTCATTCTCTTCCGAGTTGGAGTAACCATGTGTGTTTGACGCACTTATCATGTTGATTAATTATGTTGTCCCTCTTGATGTACCTCACGGATATATATCTGATTTTTGTTACTGGATTGTGATGAACTTTTGGAGAATGAACTCATTTAGTTACTTTGTTTGTAGATTCCCCTGACGAAGGGCGGCATTCATGCCCGAAATGCATTGGGATTTAAGTGTTACCCGTGGGATTCATGTGTTTGCTGTTCAATGCATTTGAAAGAAATATCCCTCGGGATCTTCACGAACCTGTCTTCAATTAAAAGACTCTTCTGATCTACTACTGTTGTTTCTACAGAGTACTTCTTCATTGGATTTTTTGTATTTTTATATTTTTGTATTTATATATGAGTTAATCTTGATCATTTGATTTGTAACAATTGATTACTTGTATGCCACATTGCTAAATACTCTCTTGAGTGCTTTTTTGGTACTGCATACAGAGTCTACGACTCTTGTCCTAGTTTTTTCATTACTTTTAGTAAGGGGGTGGGCTGAACCTCCTCTCTGTATGCACAGCGTATTGATTGCTGTCGTTATATGATAAATTTGTTGTTTCTTTTGTTTAACTTGAGTGCATAAACCGGCTGTTTGCTTTGTCTTGCTTTCCAATGCCTGAAAGAGGGCATTACCTTTAACTTGATTTGTGGCATCCTGTTAGATCTCTGAATACATCTACTCAGCTCCAGTTCTAGAGTGAAGCCAGTCAGCCACTTCCTAAATATTTTCTATACCTCTCTTTCCCAGCAGGCAGAAGAACTGAGATGCTTGTGAAGAGAGGGCTTCTAAATCATCCGGTATTGTGCAGCTCCATCATGCCAGGCCAGGGCATGTGACAATTTTAAGCAGAGGCATTTAATCCCTCACTATGTTTCTGCTCCAAGAATGGCTCTTTTCTCAGCAAAATGCAGAAGCTTAACTGCTTACTTACCTCTCAGTCCTCTAGTGCAATTGTTGTCTGCAGATGGTTCCTTCCTCCTCAAGGGCCCCTGTTGCAGTAAAGGAGTCAAGATAAGGATCACTCTGAAGGGACAGGCTCAGATCCATAAGGTTTTATTTCAATGTGAAACCAAATGCAGTACTAAACACATGTTACTGCAAGGAGAGCAGTCCCCTGCACTACTCCTACATCCCACCCATTTCTGTGATGACCAACAAATTGTTGCCACACACTTCCTCCTTGTCCTCATCGGCCTGCCCCAGCCCCAGCCATTGAAGTGAATGGAGTTTTGCAACTCCTCCCAGGGTCACTGTATATGCGCCCCAAAAGCAGCCAGATCAATGGCATTCTAATGTAACACTCCCTCTCAAATGATGTCACTGCTGTAGCTTGTGCCTACAGGTCAAAGAAAACCTCACCCGGCTGGCACTTGCACAATAGATCATCTGCAAAGTTCATCACAGTTCACCCAAGAGATTCGGCACACTGTCTCGGAGCAGTAATTTCATTTCAGCTGCTCCGTGTTTGTCCCCCTGTTCTTGCCTCTCCCCTGAAGGTGGCAGGGCAATGACCCTTGCTCCCATAAACACCAGTCGCCCCAGGGTCTTGAAAGACAGCTCTTCAGCTCCACGCCACGCCACTCTCTCTCACTCTCTCTCTCTCTTTCTCTCTGTCTCTCTCTCTCTCACTCTCTCTCTCTTCTGCAGGTCCACACTGCTTTTCTATCTTTGCGTAGTTCATGTGTCCAGCTCCTCCTCCCTTTGTCTCACTGAGGCAAAAGCCCAAACAGCCACATAAAGTAAGAAAAAAACAAGCTGCCATGTTTGCTTAATTTTTCTGACTACCCTGCGGTGATTGGGCTCACATTCCCGCTCAATGAGACAGCTGCATAATTTTACGCTCCAATTTATATACATCATTTATATGCATTTATATAATGTAACCTATATACTTAATGCATGTTGAACTTCATTAACTTGTATGAAATATTTGAATACAATTGTATGATGTGGGGATTTTAATCATTAAGAGCTCACGCATAGCTGTATTAAGTTGATCAATAAACAAATGTAACCCATATTTACTACATATTTATGTTCCTTAAGTTGCCAATGGTTAATAATATTGTAATGTACATCTATTTTGATTCTCAGGCTAATTTAGCTTGACTTTAGACCTTAGCTGAACATGTTTGCTTTAAATGTTGCCGGTATGCTGTTATTCTCTCCTCTGCAGGTGTGCTATTGTGGTCCTTGTTATCAAGAGAAAAGGCTTATTGTCGCGCATTTGACTGATAGTGAGGCGGGCGAAAAGGGTGTTGTCAGCAGAAGAGGAGAATGACCATTAAAGGGGCCTTCTGTACTCCGCGTACCTGGAGGATGCAAACATTCAAGCCTGGCAGATGTGTACCTAATTGTGTGAAGAAGGGATTTTAGGGTGTATGCTGACTGCCCTCAGATGCGGTTATGGGATTGGCTACTAATGATGGGAATGAGATATGGATGTTCTGGAAGCTTCGGTTATGTTTTTAATTGGTGTTTCATAGGTAGTTAGAGCAAACTTTATCCTGACTATGAGAGAGAGAGCAGATCTCTCACCCTTCTAGGTTACATTTAGTGCAAGCTTCATGCTCAACACTCTTACATTTTTCCTTCAAACTTCTACTGATAACTGAAACTATACTGACACCTTCTATGATTCCTCTTTAGAAATCTCCTACTTTTTTTGTATAGATGACAATAGGTAGGGAAAGTTTCTTTATGGAACACCGGATTTGGATAATTTGTTTCTTTTATATAGTGCTAAATTGCTCACCTATGGTTAACAAATCATTAAAATAAACCTTTAAGGTTGAGTAACAGTTTTGGTTGTTTTTGTGAAGCCACATTAATTTCACAGAACTGAAATGTATTTTCAATGTTAGCTCCCCCAAAATGCTTCAAGTCGACAATTAAAGTTCTGTATGACCATATTATTTGATGATTTTACTAAACGATTGAGGTGTAGATATGCCTGCGTCAATCAAACACAAGGGGCGAGGAGCCAGACACTGGAACATGAGCTTTGTTGAAGACAAAAAGAAAGGCAGAGGTGCACTGAGATATCCCCTCTGCTGCACTCCCTGAGTAGACTTAAAAAGCCCGGCTGAGGAATCTGTTGGGAAAGGGGCTTCAAGGGGGTGATTTAGACTGAGAACACTACAGGGACAGACTGGAAAGGACAGAGTCGGTACCTGAGTAGACCTATATTCGCGGCGTAGCTACCATTGGTATAGCAGGTGCAGTGGCACCGGGGCCCAGAGTCCTGAGGGGACCATTGAACCCTGATAATTGCTGTATTTTGTTAGCCCAACACCAGTTTGCTGTTCCTTCCTTTCCATGTAATATTTGATTATCTTTCTTTCTACTTTCCCTTCACCTATTTTTATTTCCGTTCTCGTGTTACTCTCACCTCCCCTTTTTCCTATATTTCTATACATTTGTTCTGTCTAATATCCTTCTATTTTCATTCCCCTCAGTATTTTTCTTTGAAGAGTTTCGTTACACTTTAACAGCATACAAAAGAACAAATGAAGCAACAAGCTGACGTGAAAGCGAGCTCTATCCATCGGTCTGAGTTATTTAAGCTCACTAATATCTATTATAGAGCTGTAGCAGATACAGTTCTTTCAGCCTAATACAACATCCCTTTATTCCTCCTCCATCCCATCACATATCTATCTGGACAGCAGCTGTTGTGACTGGGAACCCCACCCACCCTCCTTGTACAGCACAGTTCATACCTAAATCAATAAGGTCATTAATAATCCAAAACTAACACTACGAGTCACATCGGGCTCATCATTATGGTATCTATTTTTGTAAGATGGTAAGTGAAAGGGAGCTATATTGTCCTAATCGTTTTATGTTGTCATCTCATGTTTGCAATTTTCCTCATCGCTAAGACTGACCACAGTTCATCGTACTATTATGTACTATTGTGCTATTGAGGGTGGAGCTCTCTGCTTCCAAGGTGCTGTTACATTGCCAACAATAAATACCCAAGCAACAGCCTCTCAATCCTGGATGTAGCTATGGTTCAGGGATCTTGGAGCACTAGCAATACCACTTCTAGTGATTCCAGAATTGGATACCTAGAAGTTGTTTCATTCTCTTAAGTATCTCTTTCAAAGCATTCTGTCTCTCTCAGACCAATCCATCAAACTTGAATGGTGGAACCATTATCAGAACCACACCTCCAACTTGCCCATCAGTACCCAGGTGTCAAAACCCCTTTCAGAGTTCCACAGGAATAGGCAAAGTAATATGACATTCAGAAACAACAACACAATCCCCCTTGAGGTCGGTGTAGTAGTAGTTGTCAGGCAAATACCTGTCCCACCCTCCTTCGTGTAACATGTCAGGGTTTATCCCCCCCAATGGTGGCTGCATCAGGGAATACAACTATTAGGCCATTCTCCAAAGTTCCTTTTTGACTCTTCAGGCTTTCAGTCAAAAGTGTCCATGGTGCAACAGCATCTTCAGCTTTTAATAATCCGGGCCCTCTACGGCCAAGTGTCAGTCTTATCCAATCCATTGAGTCTTTATTTTGATATTTTTCAATCATAAAAGACACATTAACATACATGCAGAACATTATAACCCTATATACATTAAAATGCCTGTATAAAATAATTCATAAAATTAATAAGATATATACACTTTTTCATATAAAAAGGAAGAATTCATATTTCCACTCTGATAACAGCTGTTCAACTTCGGTTAATTATAATATATTAATAGACTCAAGACAAGGCAACTCATATATCCTTGTGTTCTTAACTAAGCAATTAAACAGTTTATAAAACAACAAAGCCATCATTAAGAGCAGGTTGATTCTTCAGGTTATTCCTACATATATTCCACATCCAACTTAAGTACTTTGCAAGTGCAATTACCACATCTTCATTCAAGTTTGTCTTTAGAATACGTAGAGCCGTTTTGCTAAGTCTTGTACCAAAGTTACAGCATATCGGTTTTAGCCATTTTTCTCTAGGGCTCTTATATGCTTGGCATACAAACAAAATATGCATGATAGACTCCTCCATCAACAAGCAAGAAGGGCATTTCGTATCAGATGTATTCAGCCAATATGTTGTAAATGTTTTAATCGGGAGGGAGCCTACCCTAAATTGATGAAACAATTTCCTATCTTGTGGTTTTAGGACATAATTCCAGTAGGCCTCAAACCTATTATCACACTTGTGTTCCAGGAAAATGCTAGTTAAAGATGTGTTTTGTGTGACTGTTAAAAGTTTATAATTTACCATCTTCCAATAAGCATCCTTGTATTCTATTTTTGATGAAAATTGACTTCCTGCTGGATCCTCCCATAAGTGACTAAGGCCCATATCACCTAAAGTATGTTTAATTTTTGTAGCCATTTAATTTTACATGACAAATCAGCTGATCTTACAAATTTGAGTGCCTGTGCATAATGTGACAACTCCGGAGTGGTCCATAGCCTTCACCAGTACGATAATGGCCTAAAGTGAGCTATCTCTTCTAGCGCTGTACATCCCAAATCTAGAAGGAGGGGTATGAGTGGAGTGGACTGTGGAAGGCCTGTTATGGTTCTCAAAAATTTATTCTGGGCTAGTGTCAGGGGAGTTATATTTTCAAAGCCCCAGAGTTCACTACCATATAAAATTGAAGCCCTAATCTTCGCATTGTAAATCGTTATTGCAGGGCCAACTGGTTTTGTTTGTGAAAGACAAAACTCTTTTGTCAATGCTCCTGCGAGTTGGGCATGCCGAATGGTTAATAAATCTATCTGGGGCTTCCAGTTTAACCTCTTGCCCAGGGTGACCCCCAGATATGTGAAGGTGTCGGTTTGTTCCAATGGAGTATTGTTCATCACTACTCTCCCTTTCACATTCTTGTGTTTATGTAGGACCATAAATTTTGTTTTGTCGCTACAGAAGGTCATAAATCTATCTAGTGCTCTTTGAAGTCCTGATTGTGTCTTGGATAAAATTAGGGTATCGTCTGCAAACATTAAAAGGGGCACCTTCTGCCCAGCAAGCATTGGTGCATCCGTTGGGTAAGTTAAAAAATAATTGACAACTCTATCGATAAATAAAGAGAAAAGATTTGGAGCCATGACGCACCCTTGTCGGACCCCTTTGGTTACTGGGAACCTATCCGTTACTTTCCCCTGAGATCCCCAGCGAACCTGGGCATAGTTTGACTCATGTAGTTTCACAATTAGGGCAAGTAGGTCCAGCGGCATCCCTAATTCCCTTAGTGATTCCCACAGCTTTCTCCGGGGTACAAGGTCAAATACAGATTTTAAATCTACAAATGCAGCGTACAGAGTTCCGCCTGCTATAATTACTGTGCTCCAATAAATCATCACAAACCTAAAAACTTGGTCAAAAATAGTGCTAACATGGGGTGGAAACCGGCTTATAAAGTTGACAATATCTTGTGATTTTCTACCCAAGTATTGATTCGATTCAACACTAGCCTAGCCATAATCTTCTGCAACGTGTCTATTAGTCTTATCGGCCTATAATTACTTGGGCTGCTACGATCCCCTTTCTTGTATATAGGAATTATTTCAGCCCCGCGCCAGGACTCGGGGATGGGAGCCCCTCTTGCTACGGCATTGGCTATTATGTGAATGTACTTGAGCCAATTGTCTTTATCAAACCTGAATAAATCACGGGAATGCAGTCTGGACCTGGGGCTCTGCCCGTTGGAATCATATTCAGTGCACTTTCAACGTCCCCAATCTCGAAAATCAGAGTGGTATTTGTAGTTATTGGGGGATAGTTGTTAGAACTATCTGAGTTGGATGCAAATTGTGCCTGAAAATAAGAGACCCACTGTTTGGGTGCTACATTATTATCCGGGATTTGCCTAATTTCACCGCTACCCCACTTTACGGCCTGCCAGAATGAACGCATATTTTTTACATTACTAGCTTCAAGGAGTTCTGCCCACCTATTTTTGTCAAACTCTTTTTTGGCTATTTGTTGGGCTTTTTTATAGGCAGTCCGTGCACTTTTAACCTCGCTAGATGGTTTATTTCGTATAGCGTGGGCCAAGCATTTATAGGCATCACTACAGGACTTATTGTACCACTTGGCAGATTTTGGAACGTTTTTACTACCCGCTTTGCTTGTTTTAATAAAGAAACATTTGAGCTTAGTAAAAAGCTCATCATGAGCCTGCATTATCACTGCTGTATTATCAGCCTGGGTGTCTAGGGTGTTAATAGCGGTTAGTGTCTCTTCCACCGTTGTCTTTATTCGATTTAAGGTGCCTTCTTTCTCCAATAACGTTGCCCATTTTACCCTACGCATGTTGTTTGTCATAACTACATCTGCTGTTACTATCTCAGATGGCTCTTCCATTATTGCTGGTCCCTTCATTTTTAACGTTAGTAATAGGGGATTGTGATCACTTTCAACTCTCTGATAAACCATCATGTCAAGAGGTCGGGGCCACAGCTCCAGATTAATAAGAGTGTAGTCTATACGGCTACTTCTTGGCCCGTTATTAAAAGTGTGTGCTCCCACCCTATCGGACATAGTCCTTCCATTTGCAGCCCTAAAACCCCGCTCCAGGCAGAGGCTTTTTAGCTGCAGGACAACTTCCGTCCACTTGGTTACCGGAGGTAATGTTAGTGATGGGATACCCCAAAGGGAATCTTCATCACAGCTAAGCGCACCATCTTCATAGTCTAAGGGCTCGAATGTACAATTGAAGTCCCCCACAATTATCATATTGTTATTTCCCTTATGGGTTCCAATAAAAGAATCTAGTAAGGAAATTGTGTTTGAGCTTTTCCCACCAGCCATCCCTCTCGCATAGACATTAACCACTATTAGATCTAAATCATAATCGGAGCATACTAGGATTGCCTGAATATCAGGACTATCCATTGGTAACTCTTCAGTCCTAAATACTGTATTTTGCCTGACCCATGTTATAAGCCCCCCCGATGGTCTCCCTTTTTGCCCAGCAATAGCTGGTTTTACAAAAGTTAAATAACCTGGGCGGAAGATAGGTCTCTGGGTCCAGGTTTCCTGGAAGGCCCAAATATCAGGCCCCTCCACAAACGATGACCAGTCGGCAGATGCTAGCTTAGATTGAAGCCCTGCTATATTCCAAGATGCTATGGTTAAACTTGGCTTTGACAGGGCACTGTTTGCAGTATATTTAGCCAGATGTATCCCAGGTCCCTGTGGATTTGGCGAGATACTTTGTTCTCTTCCCATTAAACCATCCATCATCAACATCGGGTGTGGAGGAGCTATCATTTGGCATCAGTCGACCTTGTCCAGGATCGATCCCTCAACACCTCCCCGGAAACCCGAACGGGGATCTTTGTTAGTATTTATAGAGGGAGAATTATATTTTATCCTAATGTTAGACGTAGTTAGGTTCAGTGTTCGTAGATCGAATGATACCATATTATCTACTAGATCCATGGATTTTAACTGCAGACATATATAATCTGTTTTTGCATTGTGTGTATCACATCTATATGCTGAAAGTATATCTTCCCTTATCACCGATCTGCACTTCCTTGTGTGCCGAAGCCAGTGAGTGACTTTATTAATCAGTGAGTGCTCGTCTTCCCTAGGTGAATTAAGTCCAAGTTTGGGAATATTGATAAGGTAAATTTGGGCCTTGCGCTTGTCTTTCATAGGGGAGTTTAAAACACCCTTATCCCTATGTAGGGGGGGATTAGAATCCCATAGCCTGTTTTGAGCAGGGTTTGCTAAGTAACCTTCCCTCTTGCTGTTTTGCTGCTGCTGTCTACTCTGCCTAGCCACAGGTAGGATGGGACCTCGATTTAAATTGACATTTTCTAATCGGGACCTTTCCCCTCGATGAATTTGTGTGCCCCCCTGTATGGTACAATTGCCACTCATGGTGCCATTGAGGATCATACTGGCGGCACAATTTTTTTGACATATTGGCAGCTCTTGGGCCTGCCTGCGCTTATCAGGGTCGATCACTTGTGTTGTTTTTAGCATGATATCTAATAGCTTATCTACCAACCCTTTCAGGGTACTAACAAGGTCAACAAGGATTTTAGAAAGAGCCCCAACATTCCCCATAGAGTCACTACTACAAGCACATGTACTTGACGTATTCACTGGTTCTAAATTTGGTGTCCCTGGCAACCCTTGATGGTGAGTTGAATTCCCTGTCTGTGTTGGCATGCAATTCTCTGCTAGGTTTATCAATGGTTCGAACCTATTACTGCACTCTACTTCAATCACCAAATTAGGTTGCAGTGTTTTAATCGTCGGTGCTGGGGTTACCTGTGCGGATGAGGAATCAGTTACTTCTCTCGATGGTGTAGTCAATGTGGGAGGCTCTTTGTGTTTGTTTCTTTTGAACATGCCTGGAATGGATTTTTGAGCCTGTGGTGGGTTAAGGCTTGTAGTTGGATAATCATCAAAAGATCAATTTTCTATACCCATGGGGCTGGTTAGAATTTGCTCGCAATCAGAAATGATGTTATCAATGCGAGTCATGACACAACCATTTTTACTATGTGGGGAATTTTTAAATGATTTTCTTATCTTTTTGACCTTCCCTACAACACCCCCCCCCTGTGGCTTCCATTGCCTTTCTTTTCCCCATGTCAGTCTTGAGAACACGGACTTACAATCTACTCAGATGGTCGTGACTCCTGTGCTAGGATCTATTACACACTTTATCACCGTTGCCCCTGACCGATGAAGGACACAATAAAATACCCTAATTTGCAACACCCCCCTGGCACATACAACAGTACCTTACAACTGTCCAGGTCCTATGGTCGATGTTAGGGGAGTGGCCCTGCCCTGCCTCTTCCTGGCAATGACGGGCAAGGATGGGCCCGCCCTTGGCCCGGGCTTTGCCCGGGCGCGGACCGCGCGCGTCCCGTGCCGCGGGTGGAGAGGCAGCGCTATAAGCGCGATGGCTAGCGCCTCCTCCTGGCTTGCGGCACCTGTGGCGGGAGTCAGGAATACTGGGACTCGTAGTCTCTGTAGTGTACCTCGCAGGCTGTCGATGCGGGAATAGAAGAACCCTGGGACTCCAGTCCCACCAGGGCGCAGCAAGATGGCCAAAATGTCCCCAAAGCAGCAACCGGCAAACCGGCGGAGCAGGTAGTGCAGGAATGTAGCGACCCGCGCCGCGGGGGGAGAGGCAGTGCTATAAGCGCGATGGCTAGTGCCTCCCCCTGGCTTGCGGCACCTGTGGCGGGAGTCAGGAATACTGGGACTCGTAGTCTCTATAGTGTACCTCGCAGGCTGTCGATGCGGGAATAGAAGAACCCTGGGACTCCAGTCCCACCAGGGCGCAGCAAGATGGCCAAAATGTCCCCCAAGCAGCAACCGGCAAACCGGCGGAGCAGGTAGTGCAGGAATGTAGCGACCCGCGCCGCGGGGGAGAGGCAGCGCTATAAGCGCGGTGGCTAGCGCCTCCCCCTGGCTTGCGGCACCTGTGGCAGGAGTCAGGAATACTGTGACTTGTAGTCTCTGTAGTGTACCTCGCAGGCTGTCGATGCGGGAATAGAAGAGCCCTGGGACTCCAGTCCCACCAGGGCGCAGCAAGATGGCCAAAATGTCCCCAAAGCAGCAACCGGCAAACCGGCGGATCAGGTAGTGCAGGAATGTAGCGACACGCGCCGCGGGGGGAGAGGCAGCGCTATAAGTGCGATGGCTAGCGCCTCCCCCTGGCTTGCGGCACCTGTGGCGGGAGTCAGGAATACTGGGACTCGTAGTCTCTGTAGTGTACCTCGCAGGCTGTCGATGCGGGAATAGAAGAGCCCTGGGACTCCAGTCCCACCAGGGCGCAGCAAGATGGCCAAAATGTCCCCAAAGCAGCAACCGGCAAACCGGCGGAGCAGGTAGTGCAGGAATGTAGCGACCCCACTTCGGCAGTGTGACAGTCTTCAGCGGTGCAGTGAGGGCCCTCTACTCAGGTGCTCCCAAGTCTGGATCCTGTATTGCAAACTCAGGCCACTCTCGATGGACACAGCACCACTTGTTGGTGCAGGCTTTTCCTGTCAAGCAGTGCTGCTGGTCGGTTTCCAGCGATTGGAGCGGCTCCTGCTTTGCGGATACAAAAGGTAAGTTGCATTTCCCCTTGCAAAAAGGGGGGGAGTTCTTCAGTTCTCATCTGGGGCTCTGGTAAGGGTGTGAAGTTCTCAGTGGTGTTCTGTGATCCTCAGGGAAGCAGTCAGGTTCACTTGGTGGGCTAATCCCACAGGTCACAGCAGTAATCTTTGGTCCTACCATGGCCTGAACAGTAGGCCACAGTGATATCGGCAGCCCCTTCTGGCATACAGGTTGCTGTGTGGCTCGCTATCGGGTGCAGACTCTTTGGGGCAGACGCCCTAAAAAAGTCTCATGCTCCGCTCTTCACTCTTCAAGCATTGTACTTCACACAAGCACACATACACCGAGCACATGCGGTCCCTTCGTGTGTACTGCAGAGCAATACATCTCTCATATATTGTATTCCTCTCACAAGGTAGATGCATTATTCACATATGCACTACACAGTACTGCTCTATCCCTGTATTGTACCTTTCCCAGGCACACGTACATCCTGTACAGAGTCACTACCCCTGCACTATGTAGTACGACACATCTGACTGATGTAGGCCAAGGGTGAGTTAGACACACAGCAGTGGAACTTTTCAAAAGGGGAGTGAGCCTGTGTGCTCACTCCAGTGACACGGGAAAATGGTCCTGTTCACCACTACTGATCACTACACGGTATGCTGCAACCACCGCACTCATGCTGCTTAAATCTTGGTGAAGTGGTGAGGCGGTAGCCTTCCACTACTTTGAGGGTAGCGCTTTGCGCAACCCTACAGGTCCCTAAAGACTGCATTCTGTGAGATGGGCCTGTGTCCTGGTATGGACGTATGATCTGTGATCACATACGACAAAAATTCAACTTTAGTGATCCAGACAACAGTACAGTTGGACACTCAGGGCAGGGATATACGTATCTTACCATGCATAGGACTGCCAGCACCAGGTATAGAAGTTTAACTTTCTTTGGGGTCAAATACCAATTTATTATCCAATTTACACAGAGCAAAAGATTACATGCCTCAATTTATCAAATGTATCTCTCAATGTCCATTCACCTTCCCTCCATCCTTTGAAAGAATGGTCGTTAACAGCAGCGGTAAAATTAGGGATGATGATGAATTGGTCTTTCCGGAACAGAAAAACTGGTGTTTCACTACGAAATGGGTGTGCTGTTCACCCAAGTACATATGATGTTCTGCCTTCAGGACAGCTGTTAACTCATGCCTCCAGAAGGGCAGCTTAATAGTGAAGATAGACCAGATTATTTAGGCAGCTGGTCCTCTTTTCACAGTGGAGGTGGAACCCTGCCTGCACTTTCAAGGGGAATAGAGATTCCCCTACATATGGGTGCAGTGAGTGACTGCGATAGCATAGGAATAAATGACTGCATGAGATCCTCAACCTTACAGAAGGCATTTTGTAGGCAATTATTTGAAAAAACATGCAGGGAATTTCAACATATTTGGCACCAGAAGAAGGAATCGGCCACTGGCGTGGAGATAGTTAACTGCCCTCCCATACAACTGAGCTACTATTTCTAGACTGGACAAACGTGAATAGCTGATAAATTGCCAACGATAGGCTGCAATCTGGGACTTGTAGTTTTGGTTATACCATTGTCTTTATGGACTCAAAAATTGTAACATGCACAATTTGTTTCTTAAACCTTAGGGAAGGCTAAGTGTGTCCTACATCACTTGGTAGCCATGTATGTGTGTGAAATTTTGCCCTCCCTGCCTAGTCCTCCTCCAAGTACGGATCTTTATAGCTGGCGACTAGGACACATCATACAATTGCTGGAATAGAATGTTATCTGTGATCTACCCAGATATAAGTAGATTTTACATCTACTCCACACTGACCTATCTGTGTCAGCACTACAGAGTGGTATTAGCCACACAATTTAGACTTCAGATTCAACCCACTTGACACACTAAATGGAATGGGGCACTTTAGACATGATTAAACACCTTCTGACGGAAAATCAAATGAAATGTGGAAAAGAGATTTGGAATATAATATTTTTTTCTTCTCAAAATTGTTTTCATCTTACAGAATCCCCATTCTGTAGCAAGCAACAGACTACAACAGGCAGGGAAGTTGTCTCATGGATAAATTGACCACTTTGCAACCGGCAATACTCATTCTAACTCGGAATTCCTAATTTCATATACACATAGGGTGTGATTCACAAAGGTAAACATCCACTTTTTTGTAAGTTTAGATATTTTAGTATTCACAAGTTCCAAGTTGGTAGTAATTTCATTGCTGAGATTCCACAGTTGGGGTGTAGAACTCCGTACATAAGAAGATAGGCTTATCAATACGTGTGTTCATAATGGTTCCAGGAACATTTTATCCACTGATGAGAGAAATAATTATAAAGTAACATAAGTTCCGGATTCAAAAAGGTAAACATACACTTTTGTGTAAGTTTACATTTTTTGCGGGATTCACAAACTACAGGTTATTAGTAAGTTTACGACTGTGGAGACTCCGCAGACGAGCAGAGAATTCCATATCTAAAAGGATAGGACAAGCTTGATCATAACGTCAAAACTCTGATTGTTGCCTATGGTTTTTCTTTCACATGACCCTCTCCTACTTCTCATGCCAAAATTCATTCACTCTCTGAATACAGTCTGCTCTGTCATATATGTCTTTTTTTTCATTTCGATTTTTTGCATTTCTGCAAATTGTCCACAAATCATCATTATAAATATGCCACGACCTTCTTTGTAAATAATTTGCTCCTTTACTAATCCACCCAACCATTTGCAAGACCTCACATAAATTGATTCCACAAGCGTGCAAGACTAGTTCAAATAACCAACATAAAAAATGGACTAACCACTAACCTTGGGTACCTTTGAACAACATGCTGCCTAGCAAAAAGCACTCCAAAGCCTCATCACGGTTAGCAAATGCAATATAAATGCAATCACATTTTGTGTTGTGAGTTGAGACTTAGCATGCTTGAGAGAGACACTATGTTATGAGCCCCACTGTACCCCAATATAGGCCTAGGTAGGTGCACGACCTTTTATCTACATTTGTCCTACCTTGCTCTACATAACACCTCTGGCACTGAGCTTTTGCCAAGTTATGTGCAGAATAAATGTCATGTGGTTTTCTTTGAAAACGACCTTAATTTATTATGCATGAGGATTCTTAGTATCACACAGCAGGATTACCATCTTCTGTATAATAACTCTGTACAAAAGTCACCGCTATAGTCATCCGTGGACGACAGGCCCACAGTACCATTACACATCTAGATAGAACCCCTGAGGGTACCTTTTGGGTATATAAGCACCACATCTTCGCTGGGCAAACCAGAGGAGAAGCTTCCATGCTGACACAAGACACTGAGATTCCTGCACATAGAAACTCCAGCACGCAGTGGTCTGACATACCTTGCGGGGTGTTCAACTTGAGACCAAGACGGAGTCCTTAGTTCTCTCCCATCAGGTAATGGTGTTGGCTCTCTCCTAGGGGATTCTTGGCTTTACACCCTACATACATGCTAAGTACTTTTAGGTACACTTAGATAGGGTTAGCATTTTAGGAGTACGCGTGATTATTGCCATGTGTCTATATGCCTGCATATATTCACTGTTTTAGCACCATGGTAGAATTCTACCTTTTATTTACTCTGTCGGTGCTTACTAGAATGACGCTGGTTCAATAAATGCTTATTGAAAACGTCCCCGTCGTTTATTCTGTGTATCTCTCTGAGAAGAAGTGAGCACGAATGACTGAGCGAAAAAGTACTGTTCTATTTACATGATCCCTGAAGGATCAAGGGTTGTCATGTTTGATAGCTGCCAGAGACTATTCGCTCCCTGGTAAAGTTAGGGGGCTTATGGTGGCACTGTGAGCTAGCTGATCTAAAGGCTAACATATCCTTTGGGGGTGTCTGAAATCAGTCTGGACACCAATCCCTTCGTTTATGCTGCCTAAATGCGCAGATCCTATATAGATTTATAGGAACTACACGACAACTATTCAGTAGCACAAGTGCAGAGACAGCCCCCTTATAGTGAGTAATATATTTAGTAAGAATAAGTGCTTACTTTCTGTTTCTGTTTTTGTTTCTGCTAATCACCAATTTGCCCTGAACCCTTAGTACACCATGTTAAGTGCAGAATCAAAACGCGTGCCCACTGTAAATAGTCTCTTGAGTAATCTATTTAAAAATCTCCCAAACTGGTTTATACAACTCTGTTTAAGCATGTCCCTTTTTATGGTGACACAGAAAAGTGTCCTCAGGGTATATTGAATGTAATATTAATGGGGATCCTTTGGTGTGAGTGATGGCAGTTAGCATTTCCTGGCAGTAAAAAGCTCATCCTTTATGAGGGGCTTTGAGGAAAAGACAGCTTTAATTAGACAAATTGTGCACCTCAGGACCCACAGTGGAGTTATAAAATCCTCAAGCTGTCCGTGGTGGAGGAGAGAGGCATTGCTAAGTAGCAAGTCATTGGAGCGCAGATAGGGGCATATTCACAAGGAGCTATCGCCGAATTAACTGCACTCTATCGCAGCCAAAGTCGTGATAAATTTACCCCCCCATTCACAAGCCGGTGTTAACAGCCCACAGCACCAGTTTACCCGCGATAGCAGACGCAAAAAACATCGCCACAGAGGATCCTCGCAAATATCGCTAATGAGATGCAGAGTAGGCGTTCCCGTGATAAAAGCCGAGACAACAGCACACCTCAACATTCACAATGACCAGCCACATCCACGATAAAAACACAAAACAAGCGATAAGGCGCGTTAGCACCAGGAAATCTACACCTGCTCTGACCTGGTGTAAAGTCCAACGGCAGCCAGCACCACAAAAGGGAGCACAGCCCAGGGCCACAACCGAAGGGCAACAGATGCCATGGAGCCACCCATCATGCAGCCCGGACACCCAAGAGGGCCCAACCGCCCACCCCCACCACCCCAGGACCCCATCCCACACCCGGAACACCCCCCCAGACCAACACAGATGCAGCGCAGACAAAGACAGCGGAACCCCAGGAAACGTACCAGCCGCACAGACCCAACATCTGACAATGTCACCTTCCACTCCAGGCTGAAAGGGACAACCAACCTACGCATCCTGACCATCATCGCCTAACAGGCCTACGGCAACAACACAGCGGACAACCAACATCCCACTCCACACAAAGCTGATGGCGTTGCTGCACCTGTTGGCCCCTGAGACCCCCCATCCAACACCCACCAGAGTTGGAGGAGTCCCACAGCCAGCCACATCCAAGTCCCCCACACCTGTCCTGGACATCACCATCACGCTGGTACCCCAGTCCCCATACGTACAACACAATGTGCAGGATCCGCTGGAGACCAAGCAAGGACCATACGCCATAGCAGGATGCACGCACGTGTCGGGGGTAACACACAGCACACATGTACTACCTGTGCCCCCTGGTGACACAGCACACAATCAATCAATCAATCAATCAATCACGGCATTTATAGAGCGCGCTACTCACCCGGGAGGGTCTCAAGGCGCTGGGGGAGGGGGTAAGTTACTGCTCGAACAGCCAGGTCTTGAGCTGCTTCCTGAAGGAGAGATGGTCCTGGGTTCGCCGAAGGTGAGTGGGGAGGGAGTTCCAGGTCTTGGCTGCCAGGTAGGAGAAGGATCTTCCTCCGGCGGTGGCTCTGCGGATGCGTGGTACGGTGGCGAGGGCGTGGCTGGTTGATCGTAGCTGGCGGGTGGGCGTGTAGAAGGTCATGCGGTCGTTGAGGTACTTGGGGCCCAGGTCGTGGAGGGCCTTGTGTGCGTGGGTGAGGAGTCTGAACGTGATTCTCTTGCTGACGGGGAGCCAGTGCAGGTCTTTCAGGTGTCCGGTGATGTGGCTGTGTCGGGGGATGTCCAGGATGAGTCGTGCGGAGGCGTTCTGGATGCGCTGGAGTCTTTTTGAAGTTTGGCTGTGGTTCCGGCGTAGAGGGTGTTCCCATAGTCCAGTCGGCTGGTGACGAGTGCCTGGGTGACGGTCTTCCTGGTTTCAGTGGGGATCCATCTGAAGATCTTGCGGAGCATGCGCAGGGTGTTGAAGCACGAAGATGAGACGGCGTTGACTTGTCTGGTCATCGACAGGGAGGAGTCCAGGATGAAGCCCAGGTTGCGTGCGTGGTCCGTTGGCTTGGGCGCGGTGCCCAGGGCCGGGGGCCACCAAGAGTCGTCCCAGGCGGAGGGTGATGAGCCCAGGATGAGGACTTCCGTCTTGTCTGAGTTCAGTTTAAGGTGGCTGTTCCTCATCCAGTCGGCGACGTCTCTCATCCCGTCGTGTAGGTTGGCTCTGGCGGTGGTGGGGTCGTTGGTGAGGGAGAGGATCAGCTGGGTGTCGTCGGCGTAGGAGATGATGTTGAGGTTGTGTTGGCGTGCGATGGCTGCGAGGGGGCTCATGTAGACGTTGAAGAGGGTTGGACTGAGTGAAGATCCTTGTGGAACGCCGCAGATGACTTCGGTGGCCTCGGATCTGAACGGGGGAGGCGGACTCTCTGGGTTCTTCCGGCGAGGAACGAGATGATCCATTCCAGTGCTTTCTCTCGGATTCCGATGTTGCTGAGGCGCTTCACTAGGGTGCGGTGGCAGACGGTGTCGAACGCCGCGGAGAGGTCCAAGAGGATGAGGGCTGCTGTTTCCCCGTTGTCGGTTAGGGTTCTGATGTCGTCGGTGGCTGCGATAAGGGCGGTCTCGGTGCTGTGGTTGGCCCGAAACCCGGACTGCGAGGGGTCGAGGGATCCATTCGTCTCGAGGAAGGCGGCAAGCTGTCTGTTGACGGTCTTCTCGATGACTTTGGCCGGAAACGGAAGGAGCGAGATGGGACGGTAGTTCTTGAGGTCGGTGGGGTCCGCCGTTGGTTTCTTCAGGAGGGCGGTAAGCTCGGCGTGCTTCCAGCTCTCCGGGAAGGTGGCGGTGTGGAAGGAGGAGTTGATGATGTCCCGGAGATGGGGTGCGATGGTGGCGTCGGCTTTGTTGAAGACGTGGTGTGGGCAGGGGTCGGTTGGTGATCCGGAGTGGATGGAGTTCATCGTGCGGGTGGTGTCTTCGGTGCTGATCGGGGTCCAGTTGCAGAGGGTGGTGGTGGCGGGCGTTGGTTCGGGCGGTAGGGTGCGTGGTCTGTGCGTCGAAGCTGTTATGTATGTCGGTGATCTTGCGGTGGAAGAACGCGGCGAGTGAGTTGCAGAGGTCTTGCGAGGGGGTGATGTCGTTGTTTCCGGCGCTGGGGTTGGAGAACTCTTTGACGATGCTGAAAAGTTCCTTGCTGTCGTGGGCGTTGTTGTCCAGTCGTTCTTTGAGTGCCGACTTCTTGGTGGCACGGATCAGCTGGTGGTGTTTGCGGGTGGCGTGCTTGAGGGCGGTCCTGTTGTCTGTGGTCTGGTCGAGTCGCCAGGCTTTCTCGAGTGTGCGGCAGTTCTTCTTGGATTCCTTGAGTTCGTTGGTGAACCAAGGGGTTTTCTTGCTTCCGGGTCTGCTGGGAGGGTTTTTTAGTGGTGCGAGGTCGTCGGCGCAGGCGGTCAGCCACTTGGCGAGGTTGCTGGCTGCTTCGTTTGGGTCCGTTGTGTTGGTGGGTGTGTTCTGGCTGAGGGAGGCGGTGAGCTGCTCGGCGGTGATCTTGCTCCAGCTCCGGCGGGGAGCCTGTTGCGGGTGGTGGTGGGTCGCAGTCTTTCTGAAGCTGAAGTGGACGCAGCTGTGGTCGGTCCAGTGGAGTCCGGTGGCGTGGCTGAAGGAGATGTGCTTGCTGGAAGAGAAGATGGGGTCAAGCGTGTGGCCGGCGTAGTGGGTGGGCGTGTTCACCAGTTGCTTGAGTCCGAGGTTGGCGAGGTTGTCCAGCAGGGCGGTGGTGTTTCTGTCGTTGTTGTTCTCCAGGTGGAAGTTGAGGTCCCCTAGGAGGATGTAGTCGGCGGAGGGCATGGCGTGCAGGCTGATGAAGTCTGCGATGTCTTCGCTGAATAGTGTGCGTGGTCCCGGGGGTCTGTAGATGAGGGTGCCTCGGAGGGTGGTCTTGGGGTCAGTGTGTATCTGGAAGTGTAGGTGTTCGGCGGCGGTGAAGGTCTCGTCGGAGTTAGTCGAGATGCGGATGGTGTTCTTGTGTACGATGGCGATGCCTCCTCCCGTCTGGTTGACGCGGTCCTTCCGGGTGATCTTGTATCCGTCCGGGATGGCTATGGCGATGTCGGGCGCTGAGGAGGCGTTCATCCAGGTTTCGGTGAGGAAGGCGACGTCCGGTGCTGTTGCGTCGAGCAGGTCCCAGAGTTCCACGGCGTGCCTGTGGACGGAGCGGGTGTTCAACAGGATGCATTTCAGGTGGTTGCTGCTGGTGCTCGACTTGGCGGAGGTGGTGCACGTCCGGGGGCAGGTGAATCGGCAGGCTTGGCAGGTGAAGGGTCCGTGGGTGCGTCTCGGTGAGGCTCGGTAGCAGGCAGGGTTCCGGCCGGCATTGAGTGCGGTGAGGGTGGCGGCGTCGTAGGTCCGTCGAGTAGTGTTGCATCGGTGGGATCCAGGGGTCCTGGCGCTGGGCGCGGGCCAGGCGCGGACGGGCGCAGACGGGCTTACCTTTGGCGCACCTTCGGCGCTCCGTCGGTGCTCCCGCTGCGCGCGGCCGCTGCGCGGTCGCTCAGGGGGCGTCATAAGTAAGGAGCCTGGAGGGAGGAGCAGCTGGGTGGCGGGAGCGGGGCGGCGAATGGAATCACGGGGGGCGGGGCCGCAGGGAGGCAGTGGCGGGAAGTCCCAGGAGCAGCGGGCAGCGGGAAAGTCCCAGGAGCAGCGGGCAGCGAGCGAAGGAATCTCCAGGCAGGAGGCGGCAAGGCAGGCAGGAGCAGCAGCAGTGAGTGGGGCGACCAAGCCCTGTGGAGGGCTGAGCGGTCACACTCTGTGGTCCCCTATGGTCCCCTTAAGTAAGGAGCCGGGAGGGAGGAGCAGCTGGGTGGCGGGAGCGGGGCGGCGAATGGAATCACGGGGGGCGGGGCCGCAGGGAGGCAGTGGCGGGAAGTCCCAGGAGCAGCGGGCAGCGGGAAAGTCCCAGGAGCAGCGGGAAAGTCCCAGGAGCAGCAGGCAGCGGGAAAGTCCCAGGAGCAGCGGGCAGCGAGCGAAGGAATCTCCAGGCAGGAGGCGGCAAGGCAGGCAGGAGCGGCAGCAGTGAGTGGGGCGACCAAGCCCTGTGGAGGGCTGAGCAATCACTGCAACAGGAAGCACACGTCTCACACCAATGTGCAGGCAACAACAGAACACTGTGGAACACCCAACAATGTCGCCTTCAAATACACAGCCAGTGTGCATGATACCTTCATCCTCCGACAGTCCATCATCAACCAGCGTTCCCAGGATGGCAACAAGGGAAATGTACAGCCCCTTGGCAATATACAAATGAACACCCCACACACCTCAACACCACAACCATGCAACTCACAACTCTGGCAATGTACACGTCACAAAATCTCATACAACAGGCACAACAATATGCCCACCCACCAGACATGAAAGAACAACTTACAATGTCCACATGGGCAAGCCCTGAAAATGAGCCGGCACCTCAGCCACATACTAGCCGAATGTGGGGAGAGGTGGCAACCAGGCGTGTGTGAAGGATGCAGTAGAACCATGATTGGGAAAGTACACAATGCCAACAGTGCCGGAGATGTGCTGGACACCTCGCAGTATGCAGAACACACCCTTATCCATGGCGACATACACCGCTTGCGTAAGGAGTGTAGTGGACAGTGGACGCCACCATGTCACCACAGCCAGTGGGGGACCTGGCGGAAATGCTGCCTGTTACGCCCCCCCAAAGCGTCAGCGGAGTGGGATGGCCCGGCGTATGCCACGCCAGCGTAGGGGTGTGAATAAAAACCACGTAGGCCTGGGCGTGGTCCACTTCCGGAAAGACCCACATCTCTGCCAGGGCGGCGCCTCCCACCTCGCCACGAGGCCGACGCCATCCTCATGAGCGGAGTTGCCTGAGATGCTGTGCGCCTGCCGGACCCCGGAAACGCTGGTCCACGAACCCGTCAGGCCAGCCCCTGCGCAGCCAGGCCACACTGATCACCTTCCGACACTGGCATGTGTCAAG
Source organism: Calotriton arnoldi (assembly GCA_963921515.1). Lineage (NCBI taxonomy): Eukaryota > Metazoa > Chordata > Amphibia > Caudata > Salamandridae > Calotriton > Calotriton arnoldi. Next base: position 93,061 of record CAWUFW010018449.1, on the reverse strand, counting down.
GAGGGCCCACCACGTGCCGGCGCAAGCCACAAGCCCGAGGCCCGAGACCTTGGCAGCCACCTCAGACCATCACGGCTGCCACGACACTGGCCCGCTTTATTCCTTTTTTGTTGACGTACTCCACTGCCGCCCCCGGCCTACTCTTCGGACCAGTAGGTCCCACATGTGTCTTGAGTCATGAATGGCAGTGACCCCATATCCCGGCAGCGGCCACAGCACTAGACCCCCGCAGTTCAGTGAGGCATAGTTCCATATGGGCATCTTGCGACACGTGGTGCCACTAACCCTATTCAACGCCAGCCTGCTACACGTGGTGCCACTAACCCTGTTCAACGCCAGGCTGCTACACGTGGTGCCACTAACCCTGTTCAACGCCAGGCTGCTACACGTGGTGCCACTGAACCTGAACTACGCAGGCTGGTGGGGCCATCCAACCTATGCCGGTGACACTCGGTGAATGGGCCGTGCTGACCGCTGCCTCAGGCCTACACCACGGTCAGGTAGGTCACACATTTGGAACTGAGTCTTGATTACACCATGGCAGTGAACATTATTTAAGGCAGAGAACTATTCACCATACACCCTTCGATGTGGTGGCAACAAGTCTGTGCATGGCATCACAACCACACGTGTCTGTGGGCCTACGCGGACCACTGCCCTCGGCCTACGCTGCGCTCGAGTGGGAACCCAGAATTAGAACTGAACATCGGTAATTCAAAAGGCTGAATACATGTCTTTGCACGCACGGAGGGGCGTAAGAGGATGACGCGTTGCAGGCCGGAGGGAACAGGATCATCGTCACGGAGGTGATTGAACACTACCGACAACTGCCACTGTGTCACTAACTCTGTGTCTTGCGAGCCAACGACACGTGGCTGTGGGCCACTGCTGACCGCTGCCTCCGGCCTACACTGCGGTCCAGTAGGTCACAGCGCCTTGATTTGGCATTCTTGGAGTTCACATCTGTGTACATGCATCATCGCAGACTGCATCCCCTCCCAGCACCTGTGCCACTGAGTTTGTTCCCCGACATTCATGGACACTCACTGGTCGTACATTGGGGGCGTTTGAGTCTATGGACTAGGGGCTAGTTTACATCCTCATGTAGCTGATCCCGAATTGTTGGTGAGAACGAGGGTTGCGCTTTCCACTCCTCCATTTGCTGCTTCCAGATGACATCAGAGCTTCCGCATCATGCCCTGGAGGACACCTTCCACTGTCCCCCGAAACCCTCTGCAACATACACCTCGGACATTGATGGGGACCCGCTCAGGTCGCATGGCCCATCTGACTGCACCGCAAGTCACCGTCCCGTGGCTGGGTGCCTGTGCCGGCCGCAGTGCATCCGGGGACACTAACTCTGTGCTGGTCAGGCCTGGGACCCCTTCTTCTGAGACATTGAATGGCCTCTGTAGCGATGGTCTTGGGGTCATCAACGCCATGTGTCTGTGGCCCTGCGCTGTACGCCTCCTCCGGCCCCAACTGTGGGCCACAAGGGCCCACACATGGCATCGAGTCTTGACCGGCCTGGACGTCGCATCACTGCAGGAGGCACACGCCACCACCGCAAGGACCACCTTCAACCACCAAATGCCAGAGTTGAAAGGGTGGTCCTGACAGACCAACGGAGTTGCCCAGACCTGTCGTGGATGCCATCATCAGCCTGCTACCCTGCTCAGCACTCCAGGTGCCAGTGACTCAGTGCACCGCAAGCCATTGTCCGTTACTGATTGAGTTTTGTGCTGTTGTGAGGTTGCGCAGCAATGTCACCTCATGCAGTGGGGAAGATCTGGGACTATGAGGAGGAGGATGTGTCAAGTGTGTGGACGGGAGAAGGCACAGACAATGGGAGGGCAGGTGGCAGCAGCCCCAAGGCATGAATGCAGACTGGTGGCGGTAGTCAAGCTACACACCCGGATCTGATTCAAAACAAAAGCACAGGTGCACCATGCAGCAGAATTAAATCAATAAAAAGAGTCTGTATCCAGACACAAAGTTCTTCAGTTTTTTCTTTCTTTTATTCCATTTTCATATATCGTAAAAAACATAGAGTCCAGCTGAAGTGACTCGACAAACAGAACAGCCATCGCGTTTCGTCCTAAAACAGGACTTCTTCAGGGCACAAAATGATGGTAGGATCCAACATTGCCATAACGTTACAAGTCACAGAATTCCCTGTTAGCAACTTGTTTCCCGTCCGGTTTGTTTCTTCAATGTGTCAAGCGAAGGTCTAGATGGTCATGGGATCACACCACTTGATGAGAGGTGGACTTGTACAGAAAAACACCACTAAGCCAAAGTAAAGCTGTAACGGTCAACAGGAACATTGGAATACGTAGCAGCGAACAGAAAAAATGGGGCAGGAATCTGATACTGGGTATTGCGCTGTGGACTTCGGACGCAACTGTCACCTCAGGCAGTGTGGGAGACCTGGGACGTTGATGAGGAAGTTGATGCAGGTGTACCACACCCCACTGCATCTGCATCAGGACTAACCCGAAGGGACACAATCCTAGCAATTCCTTCACATGAGCGCTCTTCTCTAGTGCCCCTACCTCAGTGCACTGCAACTCACGGAACGTCCAGACTGAATATTGGGTGACCTCTGTCCTTACTCCGGATCCCTCCATGTTGCTCTGCAATTGACTCTGTTATGCTGGTGTTTTCTGTTTCCATTACACTGGTGTCCACTTTTCAGGTTGTTGCCAGCACCAAGCACTCCGTGCGGGCTGGCTTATACTCACCCCACACACATCCAGCACAGGCGTCACTGTACATGTGGCCCTGCCAATAAAGGGGCCGGGCGCACGTGCCCGTAGCCAGTTCAACATGATATGTGCATGTGTCTCTGTGGAGGTGTGGGTCTCCTTTGTGGGGTGTAGGTGGTCCCTGAAGGGTATTGGACACCCACGTATGTGTTCTACTTCGCATTCCATAGGTTAGGCAACACCCTCACCTGTTGGGCCACCTCCTTTTGGCGTTCGGCCACCTGGCATTGGGGTGCCATGTGTGGGTGGGTGACGTGTTGTGAGGCAGCCGTGATTGCGGGTGCTTCATGCTGTGTGGTCTGTTGCAGACTCTGGGTTCTCCTCTGAGTAGCTTGTCTGCCCTGGTCCTGGTGGTGGGTTGTGTGGGATGTCCATGGGCTGTTGTAGGGCGTCGGGGGTGTGGTGTTCGTCTCGGGCATCACTGATGGGTTGTCTGTTCAGACCTGCTGGAGGTGTTGTTTGTCCCTCTGCATTTTGAAGGGGAGGTGCATGTTGGCATTGTGTTGGCGCCTTGTTTTTGTCAACATGCAGACTGTGTGACAATGTACATTGTGACTGTTTGGGCGGTGGTGGCTATTTGAGTTGGGACAGTGTACATTTGGCCTACATGGCTGATGTGGGGTTGTAGCCGTAGATGTGCATCTCACAGTTCCCTGCTCTGTCCAATGTGATTGTTCTTTTTCTGCACCTGGGTGGACCCAGTTGTGTCCCCTGTTCTGCAGTGTGGGTGTTGCACTTTGTCCCACATTGTCATGGTATGTGCTGTGATTGCTATGTGTGTGTGCTGCAGTGTGCCACAGGGATGGGGGACATGTCCCTGGGTAAATGTGGGTGTGCAGTGTGTTACACCTCATTGTGCATGTGTGGCATTGTGCCCATCACCCCCCGTCCCCCAGTCCCTGTTGGATCCTCACCCTGTTGTTGTTGTGTCAGGTCCTGTCGAGCTGTGTCCGTACTCCCTACTCCTTGCACCCTCTCCACACTGATGACTGTGGCCTGGCTTTCCTCCTGCTCCTCCTGTGTCGCTGGACTGCCACCTCCTGTTGCCGTTGCTGCCTTCCTGTTGGCAGCGGGATTGTACCTGGTTTAGGTTGTCACGTCCTGGCGGAGCCTCTTGGCCTCCTGGATTGGCCTCCTGGGCTCTGCGACTGCATTCCAGGCCGTCTGCTTGTGGGTCATTTGCTGGTAGTGTTCTGTCGCCTCCATGGCCTTGGTCTTGTTTTCCTGCGGTCTGCACCCCGTCTTTCTCTCTATTTTCTCCTTGGCCTTCCCCGAGCCAGTTGTTCCTTGCTGGTGGTCTGTGGGGGTTGTGGGGTTCGCGTTGCCCTCTGCGCTGGGTCAAGGTGCATGGATGTTGCTACGTGCTTTGGCTTGTTTCTGGTGTGTTGTGCCTGTGGTTTTTATGGTGCAATTGCCAGCCAGACGCGTGGGAGTTGCAGGCCTGAGGCTGCTTTTCGCAGCTTTTTGTACCGCGATTGGCCTCATTGCATGATTTCTCGCGTTCGCGTTTCACATTTTTGGGGCGTGGTGTTGATTTACACGCTGTCATTTGACGCGTTATCTGGTGACTATTGCATGGTACCGCCTTGTTGTGAATTCCACGTTGACAAGGGGTTATTTTCCCGTGATAGGCTGCGTTATTGAAAGTTGTGTTACGCTACTCCTGCGGTAGTTATCACACGTTCTTGTGAATATACCCCTCAGAGTGCTATGACTGATGCAGGCCTGCCAAGGTGGTGAACACCATCAACCTACACTCTCATTTGGCACAGTACATGTGACAGGCATACATAGTCTCTGATGATTTAGCTATATTGAGTTAACAGAGAAGAATATACCTTAGTATTCTGGCCTCTTACAGCCCTGTAGTGTCAAATGTGTTAAACTGACGCACATTGGTGAACATTCCCGTATTCCTGAACTGGACCACTTTGCCATGAAATGTTGAGAGCTCCTCTGAGTTCAGTTTCACTTGTTTGCTGTGTGTACAAAGTTATTTGCTGCTGCCCTCAGAAGTGATTCCAATTCCAGTTCTGGGCCCTGGGAGGAGGCTTTGCTGCAAAGGACTCAAGAAAATCGACGCACAGACCTCCAGTGCCTGTTTTTCCTGACAAAGCACCACAGTGCGGTTGAAAAACCAGCGCATCACAGTGGTACGGCCAAAGAATCAATGCAGCGCCTGCTGTGCAGCTGAAAGATTGCCGCAGCAGGCCTGAACACCGTATCACCGACGTCCATGGCACCCGCTCTGACTCTGAAAATTGACGCAGCACCTGTTTTGCCGCCACCACATCAACCCAGGGCACTCAGAATTTTAACGCATCATCTCCCCTCACAGTAAGAAACTGATATATCACCTCCCCTGACAGTAAGGAACTGACGCATCAGCTCCCCTGTGCTGCAGTAAGGAACTGACACATCACCTACCCTGGGCGTAAGGAACCGACGCAACGCTTTGCTTTTCCGGTGCCTCACCTCCCCAGCGCCTGTTTTCATCTTTGATTTTGACGCATCCCAGGTGCTTTGTGATAAAAGTGACACATCCTTAGTTTCCTGTGGACTGAACTATTTTGAACCTTTTAAAAGTGATATCTTTACGTGCGTATGCTAGATTTTTGTGTTTTAGTCTTGGTTTATTCTGATAAATATTCATTATTTTTCTAAATTGGTGTGGTGTCCTTTTGTAGTGTTTCTACTGTGTTACTGTGTGTTATGCACAAATGCTTTACACATTGCCTCTGAGTTTAGCCAGACTGCTCGTGCCAAGCTACCAAAGAGGTTGAGCAGGGGTTATCTTGGGTGTGTACGTCCCTTACCCTCACTAGAATAAGGGTCCCTACTTGGACAGGGAGCAAACCACTGCCAACTAGACACCCCGAATTTCTAACAGTGCCATATCTCAGTACTTACTCCACTGCATGCAACGAGGTAGTCTTTCAAAGCACGGCAGGCTGGAGTGACTTAGCCAGACCACATATACAGTGGCACACAAGTGTGCCATGGGCCTAATGCAAGCGAGGAAAGTGCCACTCTCCATCCACTGATTTAGCAGTAAAATTCTGCAACAAAAGAGTAAATACTCATTTCCGGGGTGTTACTGCGTGCATCATAAGAAGACGTAAAAGATTTCCGGATGAAAGAAGGTTCAATAGAGGTTCAAACAACCTCTATGTCAGTAAAAGCGCACCAAATTACGGTACCTGAAACCATGAACAGGGGTAACCATTGAAGCGCGTAACGTATGTTATTAAAAAAACGGAAGATAATAAATAGAGCCAGCACCCGGTGAAGTAGATAAAAAAATGTGTAATGCTATGTTTAAAGTGAAGGACAGACAGCTAAGGTGACCCTTTGATTACTTGAGATATCTTAGGCAAGTTGTAAAGAAAAAGGACAATAGTACAAAGGCACTACTTCTTTATTCACAGGTATTTTTATTAACACAGAACTGTCCTTCACTACGTGAATTCTTCATAACAATTTTAGGTATGTCGTTTGCACACCTTTGCACTTTTCATTATATTGTTAGAGTCTTGGGATGCGTAACGTTATTTGTAGTTTTATTTTTGAATTTGCTTCTTTTAGAACGGTTTCATTCCCCGTTCTTGATCCAGTTACTGAGGATCTGTTTCCTAATATTATTTTATTGGTAAGCCAGTTACCCTTGGATTCTATTAGTCTCTTACTGGGCAAGGGCACTTTTGTCTTTTGGTTTAGCTCCACCTGTGAATCACTGTGTTTATTATCCCTAAGCACTATGTGTGTTTTCACATCCAAACATATCTTTTGGATGTCACTGGTGTTTTCACTCTCTCTTATTCCGATGGCACACTATTCTACCCCCTCCACGGTTTCACCTTTCTTCGATAAACTCCATCACTTTTTGGTTGCGTTTTTTCTTTCCTCTTGTTTCCCTTTTTTCTTTTCTTTTAACTCTTGCTATTTTTCACTCATTAATATGTTTCGTGTGGTCTTATACCAACATTCTAAATTGTACCCTCATTGTATGCCTTTACAGCCCTGAAGAAGCCCATGTTTGGCCGAAACGCGTTGGCTAGTTCCATCAATTGCATATCAAGTTTATCTCGAAATAAAAGACCAGAAATGACTTTCTGCTGACGTTCTATTATTGATGTGCTTTTTTCTGTACAAATTGTGTGTTGTGTATATATTGCCTCTCATCCAACTAGCTTATATATTCATTTCTATGGTCTACAAGCGGCAGATCATTTGAGGTGGGCAATATCATAAACTTTTTTACTTTGTGACTAGTCCAGGTGGTGCAGTCTTTTAAGACCCAGCTGCTTTCTTCTTTTTTGTCCTTTCTCACATTCCCCTGAAGCTACGCCTCTGCCCCGGGGTCCCTGTGCCGCTGCACATGCACTGCCCCTGCACATATCAGAGTTTAATTCCCCTTGTGTCTGCTCCACAGAGCAATACAGAATGCTGCCAGCACCTGGATGCTTGCAATAATGAGGAGATTATTAGCTGTCTGTAAACTGAGCATGATCATTTTTAACCCAACAGCTGCGTTAGTGACCTTTCCTGAGCACTTCAGGGTTGTTGCAGCGGATTCAATGCCTTTGCTAGAGTTTTACTTTGCGGATAGTATGTCAGTTTCTGATTTTTATCTCATCGGATTAGATTTTATCTCACATGGATTTCACTGCTTGATTGAACTCACTTTAAAGCGTCCCTTGAAAAGTCACGTATCTTGCAATGAAATGCCACAGAGAAGCGCACTGGAAACGGAGAATTGTAACATAGGCCATCTGTAACCTTGACACCTATGCTCTTACTAGGTGGGTCACCTATGGATTGAAATGTTATTGTTTGCTTACAAATAACATGATAAATAAAGGGTTTCAACATTCTAGCCCTTCTTCCATTTCTTTAGATTTTCCATTAAGCAGCAAAACACTGAGGCTACAATTTTTATTTGTCAGTTTTCTAGGTCTGGCCGAGATAGTGAATGGGATTTGTAGAGTAAATAGGGCAGGCATGTGGAGGCAAAAGTTCAGCCCCTGGTTCTGGTATGTAAATCTTACCCTCATGCTTGCTTCTTTCACCCGCATACTATCCTGCCTGCAGATACGCTCTAAATCTGCTGTTCTACTTGGATCTAAACTCTCCCTTCTCATGTAGTCCCATTTTCACTCTGTACACTTTTCTTTTACTTCTTCCTACCCATCAAATTAGTGCTCTTCTGCTCACCCAAGCCCTCTGTAGCTTTTGCATCTATTTTTTTCCCTTATAGATTCATCACTTCACTTATACCACAACATCTTTATTTTATTTCTCATCCGCATTCCTATTCTGGTTCTCACTTCACAAAATTACTTCTTATGGAATACCACGGCATTCACTCTCATGCTGCCCACAGTCTACCTAAAGCTTACAAACCCTCCCAATCAAACACCAGCAGCGTGGCTGTAAAATTAAGCGATTTCTAAACTGCCACTTTTACTTACAATTCATGACCAAAGGTGTGCAACAAAAATTACCGAAAGTACAGCCATATAATTCCATATCCCTCAAAGAGTTCATCTGCTGGGCTGCTCGGTCTTCTCGTCGTTGAACTGCCCACTTTGGCTCCGCCCTGCTGTCACACACCACAGGCATTTAGTGCTAATGATTGGATGAGGGTTGGAGGCTTTCATTGCTGGTGGCAAGGCGGAACAGGTTTTTTGTGTGTTACTGAAGCATGCGCAAATCTTTTGCTCTAAGAGGGCCACAATGAGCCTTATATACCTTGTTAATTGTGCACTCTACCTAGAAAGCTTTATGGCCTGATATTCTAAGGTGAGGTCATAAACGGGTTGCCATGCTTTCTTCATATTGACTGGCGTGCTAACTCCCTTTCATTTTGCACTGTGGCTGAAGTACCACTTAGTCGCTGCGCAAAATGTCTATTCAAATGATATCATAGAAACTCTTGCCTCATTAATATTCATGAGGCAGGGGGCTGTTTATGGCTCTCTGCGACAGACTAGGAGGGCAAGTGTGTATACATGTGAGGGATAGCAGACCTCCATTCCAGAATTATGCCCACATTTTTTAAACCTACCCACATCTCTTAAAGAGTGGGGCAAAGTAAGAAATGTGGGGGCATATTCTCAAGGACTTATCGACGATTTATTGGCACTTTAGCACCGCAAAAGTGGTGATAGACTCATCGCCCCATTCACAAGCTGGTGCAAACTGCCGACATCACCAGTTTTCCCACGATAGCTGCCGCAAAACACATCACCACGGATGAGAGTGACAATTAACGCTAATGATATGTAGAGTAGGCGTTCCCGTGCAAAAACACATGAAAACACCACTTCGCGATATTCTCAACGACAAGCCAGATCTGCGATGCCGGACAAAAACAGGTGATAAGGTGCGTTAGCAGCAGGTATCCAACACCTGCCTCTCACTGGTGTCAAGCAGGATGACAACCTGCAGCATGAAAGGGAGCCCAGCCTAGAGCCACATCTGAAGACCAACACATGTCATGGAGCCACTGATCATGCAGCTGGGAGACCCAAGAGGGCCACAACACCCACCGCTACTGATCTAGTGGTATGCCAACAACAGATACTTCACTACCATATACTCACCTGGGCCCATAAAACACACACATTGAGTAAACCGCTGGAGTGGTCAAAGTTTTATATTTATACTTCACAATATTCAGGATTAGTTATTTAATTTTCCTAACTAACCTTTCACTGATCAAAAGTTCTTTCCTCTGGTCGATGGACCATTAGTTGAACTAGTTGATGGTGATAATTAACTTAACCCTTAACTATTCTTTTGTTTGAAGTAAATGATCACAGACTCAGGAAGGTTTAAAATCTTTATCTAAATTAAATGCATGTGAACCATTTCAAAAATACAGTGCAGTCACCATCATTCTTAGGAGAGAAAATTCAATTTGATTAAACATCAAACATATATTTCGGACTCATACAATAATTAATGCTCAGAAAGGGAGAGGACAGAGAGAAAAGAACATTTGCAAATAACGTGAAATTATAGTTACCAAGAATGGTGTGAAAGATCAACCCCATGGCCAAAGAGCTGGTGAGGGTCCCCCCAGGATAGGTCAGGAGACAAAGACTTCAGGACAGGATTCAGGACAGGATAGTTGACCTCTCTACAATACCGACGATTGCGTCGCACCCCTCTCTGACACTCTCTTCCTCCCCGAGATTCTTCCGTGATCTTCTGATCTAACCCAATTAAGTTAGGATAGAAAGTTCTGCTTCAGGTTCTGCATTCGATTCTTCATCAGCATCTCACAGCATCTCTCCCAGCAACAGCATCTCCGACTCACAGCATCTGTGTCCCCTTCCTCTACAGTCTCGGCCTCTCCTCTCTCTAACTAACTAAAGCTACCTTAGTTATACCTTCGTTTCTTCATGTTCCACACACTAAAGTTTCAATATCGTAAAAATACGAAATATGATTGGTCAGGCAAGGGGGGAAGCTCCATCACAACATGCTTACATGTCATCAAAATCAGTTAAACTATTGTTCGCAAACCCATCCCCTTAATTTTTATTCATGTCTTAAGTTCCCATACATATCCACATTTACTTGAAACAATTTTATTAGTTTATGAATAAGAGTCTTTTTCACCGAACTCTTCACCCTCCGTTCCCAGGGCACATCATTTTCGACCTTGGCTTCTGTTCAACCTCCATTTCATCATTCAGGGTTAACTTTCAGTGGACATGCGCAGTCGCTTCACCACTCTGCTTAGTTCAGTTATGCGTGAGAGGCCCAAATGTGCACTAACAATAAAGTTCAGAAAGACAAATATTAATTAAAAAAATAAATGGTCACACAGTATACCTCCCACCTCTACTCTATTCCCGTTTGCTTATTAATACGTCTCCCGCATTAGCATTAGTAAAATAGCTTGTTTTAGTTTCAGCTAAGCAAATGCAAGACTCCATTTTAGTGTCTTCTGCTCATGCGCTAGAATTTCCCTCCAAGCGTTACCTTGTCATATTGCGTAGATGCAGTTGACGCATGCGCGCTACAGTTTCCCCGTTTAAAGTGGTATTAGTCCGTTTTCATTGTTATCCGCATTAGTACACACATAAGCAAGCTTCACCAACCAGCGTGTTCATGAGGTGCATATTAGTTATTCACAGATTACGTTTAATAACTTGTTAATGATTTAAACGAGTGGATTGCCTCCGAACAAGTCTCTTTCTTGCGAGACCTTGCTCCATCAATCCCCTCTCTGATGGCATTTTGAGCCATCACAAAATTACCCATCCTTCCCAGATGCCAACTTTAGCACATCTCAGTTTTCTCCTTTTTCTCTCCTCATTTCATCAGTTACTTCTTTTCCTTCTAAATCATTCATCTTTTTATACAGCTTTCCTTTCACTTCCTCTAACTGAATTTCTTCATATTCGCTCTTTCGTTTCTTTCCTATCCCTTCTCTTTCTAAATGTATTCCTCTCTTTCCCTTGCTTCTGCAACATTTACATGTGATCATTACTGTCATTACTATTGTTATTATCACAACTACTGGTAAAATTATTTGACCTAGAAAACTTTTCCCTAAATTAGTAAACCAATTCCCCATTGATGTTATATTTTTTGTTAATCTTCCCCATACACTGTCAACCTCCAGTTGGGTCAAGTCATTATGCATTCTTGTAATATTTCCAATATACCCTTTAATTTCCTTACTTTTGCCCGGAATATAAGTGCAGCAATGTTGAATTTTCAACATACCACAGACTCCGCCCTCCTTTGCCAATAAGATATCAAGAGCAAGACGATTTTGTAAAACCATAGACCTTATTGCAACCATCTCTGTATTGATCATTAAGAATCCTCCGTCAGCATCTGTAGAAAGACGATCAACTATGGTTGACAATTTGCAAATTTTACGTAAATTTAGAATGACTCCAACTGAGGGTATCAATGCACTAAATATATCACCTACTATTTCAGAAAAACTAGCTCTTCTTCTCCGTGTTAGTCCATTAGAATTTTCATTGATTCCATTGATTCTGTCTACATGGTAGATCTTTGGAAAAACTATTCCAAAATAACAGTTCCCATACCATCTTGCAGGTAACCTATAATAAGCATTATTCCCACATACATAATAAACTCCTGGAAACACAGGATCAGTTCCCCCTTTTAGTCCCCAAACTCCTAAAATTAGGAAGTTGTGTTCACATTCACTGGAACCAATGAAATTGTTATTATAATCTGTCTTTAACCTATTGAGGCAGAATTTTCCCCTTTTCACAAAGTCTAGGGACATCGCAGCATGAGCTTCGCCCTTTGCATAAATTCCCTCTTTCTCAGCCCATGGAGGTACATGGGATTTCTGTTCAACAGCTTTCTTTGTTAAATCCTGTCTCCTTTCTTCTACTAAATTCAAAAACTCTTTTTCTTCTTCACGTAATATACATGTTAGATTATCCTTGTGTGCTTGTGCTATATCTATTGAACTCATTGTTAAGAATAAATCACCCATGAACTGTGCATTTTTACTACTAAATACTGGATTTATTTTCTTTCTAATAGGCAACTCTGAACACACTACATCTAAGTTTGAATAAAAATACTGAAGTTTCCCTGTTACATAAAATAAACTTAATAAAACACTACATGATACACCATATGTTAGAGGTATATGGTGATAAGTCACCCTTCTGACATTGATGAGGGTAACTTCATACAAACATAACAATTATTAATCTCCATCGTATTAACATACTGAAATAACAATTTAGTAAACACATTTAAAGACGAATCATTGTCTGATTCATTATGATAGTTTATCTCATCTTCTACCCCTATTTCTATTTTAGTTCCCTTTATTCTATTTACTTTCTCATTAGTAATTGTACTATTCTTGTTATTTGTTTCCATCAACAAAGGTACTCCTACTGTTATAAATAACCATACTGACACTACTAATAAAATACTACATAAGCAAAATCTTAAGCATTTTCTTTTTAAACTTCGTTTCGGTCTTTCAGTGTCTTCAACTTCTGCCATTTTTAATCAGAGAAAATTTCTTCTCTCTTTTTCCTTCTTTGTCTAAATTTTCTTAAAATCTGGTCTTTTATTTTAAGGAGGTCTTAATTTGCTTTCATCAATCTGTGCAACATGAACTCTTTCTGATTCTTCACATAAATCTAGAATTTCAAATTCTTCTAGTATAACATAGGTCCACTCAGGGGCCTTGTATTTTCTGTTCAGAATTCTCAATCTTGGGCTTCTTCGTGTAAGTTTTACCAAGGTTTGTTTAGATTGTGTCTGACTTGTAACCTCATCTACTTGTTCTGGTTTCTTTTCTGATTTTCTTAGATGATATCTTAGTCTCTTCACTCCTGCAGGCCAATTGTCTCCTTTTCTAACTCTTTTGACCTGGACTGCACTTTCACCTTCTCCGTCTCCTTCTCCTTCTAAAGTTCTTTTATTTTCACTTAATCTGGGCACAATCTGTTCTTGTTCTTCTTCTTCTTCCCTTTCTGATTGACTTTGTTCTGCATTTTCTGTATTTGGATCTTCCTCTACTTGCATCTGTTCAGGTCTTATTATAGTTTGTTCTTTTTCAGCCTGAACTTGTTCTTCTAAATCTGTCTGATCCTGTTCAGGTCTTATTTCAACTTGTTCTTCTTCTGCCTGAACTTGTTCTTCTTCTTCTATCTTACCCTGCTCAGGTTTCTGAATGGCTTTGTCTATTTTTGCCTGAGTGTGTTCTTCTTTCCCTGACTTTTCCTCCCTATCTTTCTGTCTCTTTAATTCAGTTGTTCTTCTTGTTTTAACAACAGCATCAGATATTTCCAATCACTGGTATCCATTCTTCCTGACTTGTACTTGGCTGTTCGTCATATAGTTGTCTTTCAGAATCTATTACTCCAGATTCTTCTGCTTCACAACTTTCAACTTCTGACGTCTCAGCTTGTTCAGTCAGTGACTGTTCTTGTTGTTCAGACGGGCTCGTAACTCTTCTGGTATGACTAGCATGAACCCAATTAGGTAAACCTGCACACTTCACTGCTGTGGTAGTGACTAGTATGACTTGACGTGGTTTATCCCACCTGGGTGCTAGACACGACTTCCTTGGTGTTTCTTCACTAACACTCAGTCTCCAGGATTCAAATCATGCACTTGGTCTGGCTGTCTTTCAACTGCGTCTTCTCCAACCTGATGAGAGACAGAACGCACCATTTCAGCCAATCCTTTGCAATAGTCCAATACCAGATCATCAGTTATATTCATTAATTTATTTCCTGGAATAAATGCTTGTCTCATTGCCCTTCCCATGAGCACCTCATGTGGCCTCAATCCTGTTTTTCTGTCAGGAATACTTCTGAGACCCATCAGTACAAGAGGCAATGCATCTGGCCATTTCATCAGTGTGGATGCGCACACCCTCCCTAATCTTGATTTGATTGTGCCATTAAGCTGTTCAACTATTCCAGAAGCCTGGTGCTCACTTATATTCGCCCCATCTGCAAGTGGAGTGGTATCAGTGGTTCACTCTCAGCTCAGAGCGAGGGACTCTTCGTTCGCTGAACAGTTTACGAATACATGAAATGGGTGATCTATTTAAAAATGGGCGGGTACGTACATGGGAGGAGGTGATCACTGGAACAGCTGTGCCTTCTGTGCTAACGCAATTTCATTTCTTTAGGACTTGCCATGCTATGCGCGCTCTACTAGGTGATGAGCTCTTGGAACCAGTAGAGATCCCATCCCTATCAATACTATTGCGCTCCAAGTCGCCTGTCAAGCTAGTTTCGCGGCTTTATGCCTCGGCACTACTCACCAAGACTACCTCATACTCTAAGGCGCGGCTGGCGTGGCAGGCTGACATTGGAGTACCACTCACGGACGATATCTGGTATTACTGCTGTGAAGTTACTCACAAGGTCTCCCTTAATGGCCGACACAGATTGGCCCATTTTAAATTCTTAAACAGGGTTCATTACACTCCACAACGATTGTATCGGTATGGGCTGCGTGATACTGATAGCTTTGAAAGGTGTGACATGCCAGGGGCCGGTTTTTTCCATATCGCTTGGCAGTGTCCCCAGTGGAGAATTTCTGGAGGAACATTTTTAAGATGTTAAATGATATTGTGGGGCTAGCTCTCGATCCGGACCCCCTGTTAGCGTTGTTGGGCTATACGAAACCCTTCCGGAAAAATGTCCGTATACTGATTGCTATGGGGCTACTCCTGGCGAAGCGTAGACTTGCAATGAGATGGATGAGGGGTCCTGTACCCACAGTTGCAGAGTGGGAAAAAGACATGCTGTATTGTAATACCCAATCAGATGTATATAATGACCTGTTACCCCCTGCAACCGGCCGAAAGGTTTCTGGGGTCTGTTCGCACAATATCAAATGTCGCTGCAAAATAATATTGAGGAACAAGGCGAGATAGCTGCATACCCTGGGTGGGATTTGGGCGGATGGGAGGACGGAGCTGCTGATTGGCTCGATGTTTGGGCTGCTTCTGTTGCTCACTGAAATTGCCGAACTGGGGCACTGTTGCTAGGCCGATATTGCTTCCCGTCTTTGCGTATTTGCCTGACTGCACATTTCACTGTCACAGACTGTAAGTTGTAAAGTCGCTGCATATTGGGTCAGTTCCTTTTGGACCCGTGCCATTGTACCCCTATATGTATCTAATCACTGGTGATTCTGGATTATGTGATCTGTTTTCTTTTTGTCTTTTTGTATTTGTTTACGTTTCAAAAATCAATAAAAACATTTTAAAAAAAAAAAACTATTCCAGAAGCCTCTGGGCGATAAGCACAGCGCAATTTTTGTTCAATGTTAAATGCAGCACAGATTAATCGAATTATCTCATTATTAAAATGAGGTCCTCTATCTGATTCCAAAGTGACTGGAAAACCGAAACGAGGTATCAACTCCCTCAATAGTAGTTTAGCAACTGTGAGACTGTCATTTCTTCTAGTGGGGTATGCCTCTACCCATCTTGAGAACAGGCACACTATGACAAGTACATATTTTAATCCATTGCAAGGAGGCAACTCAATAAAATCTAACTGCAATCTGGTGAAGGGTCCTTCTGCCTTGCCAATCTTTCCCCAACTAACCACTGTCTTCCTGTCTGGGTTCTGCTGCTGACAGATTAAGCATCTTTGGCAAAGGCTCTCTGCGACTACCCTAAACTTTGGATTGTACCAACTCTGTCTGAATAATCTGATCATTGAATCCCTGCCAATGTGTGTTGTCCCATGGTATACTCTTGCCATTTGAGAGAATAGACAATCTGGCATGACTGGTCTGCCATCTAAGTACACCCACACTTCATCTTCTGTCCTTTTTGTACAACTTGATTTTATCCAGATCTCCTTTTCTTTTTCCTCAACTTCTTCTTGTAACTGTCTGACCTCATCCCATGTTTCTGGAACTGAGAAAAACATAAGTTGGCAACTGGTTTCACCCGTTTCAATATTTCTGTTGATTGACATTGTATTTCTTGCACAGTATCGAGCAATTTGGTCGGCATATCTATTACCGGCCGCCACTTAGTAATTTCCTGACTGATGTGCAGCGCATTTGACAACTGCTACTTCTTTTGGTAATTGTAATGCTTCCAACAAATCCTTTACATTTTTACTATTTCTGATAGGAGACCCTGAAGAAGTCCGAAATCCCCTCCTCATTAGAGTTGGCCAAAATTATGCACAACCCCAAAACCATATTGACTGTCTGTAAATATGGTTATTCTCCAATTTTTCCCCTTTTTGCATGCCTTTGTTAAGGCCACCAATTCGGCTACTTGTGCAGACTTAACTCCGGGTAAACAGGATGCTTCAACTACCCCTGTCATTTTACATACAGCATATGCAGCACTTAATCCTCCTCCTTCTGTTCTTAAACATGACCCATCCACAAACAATTCATGATCAGATTCCTTCAATGGTGTTTCCTTTATGTCTGGGCGGGGCTTGGTACACAATTCAGTCACATCCAGACAATCATGATCAATCTCATCTTTCACTTCTTCACAACATGGGTCTGGTAGTAATGTGGCAGGATGCATTAATGTACATCTTATCACTGTCACATTTTCTGCTCCTAAAATCACTCTCTCATACTTAGTCAGCCGACTAGGAGTGAGATGTTGTGTTCGCGTTCTTGTCAAAAGAATCTCAACTGAGTGTGGAACATAGACTTTTACGGAATGGCCCATCACAATTGACTCACTTTGCTCCAGACTCATACAGGTAGCAGCTACTGCTTTTAGGCAGCCAGGTAAGGCTGAGGCCACTGGATCCAAGGTGGCAGAGAAATACGCCACTGGACGTCGGCTCATGTCTCTGTGTTAAAACTGAAAGTGCACAATTTTCTCTCTCACAACAAAAAAGCGCAAATTCTTTTGAATAATCAAGCATGCCCAAAGCAGGGGCCTCACATAAACAGTTTCGTAGTTTCACAAAGGCTTCCAAACTTTCATCATTCCAATCAAAATTGATCTTTCGCTCTTTTTCGAGTTAATTGTATCAATGGTTTTGCTAGCATGGAAAAGCTATTTATCCACTGCCTACAGCACCCAACCACTCCCAGAAACATCCTCATCTCCTTCTGTGTCTGAGGTAGCTGCATTTCTTTGATTATTTTTATTCTTTCCGGTGTCACTTTTCTAACTCCTCTTTCTATTTTATGCCCTAAATATCTAACTTCTTGTTGACAGAATTGCAATTTTTCTGGAGACACCTTGTGTCCTCCTTCAGCCAAATGGTTCAGTAATGCAATTGTGTCAGTGACACAATCTTCTCGTGTTTTTGATGCCACCAATAGGTCATCAATGTACTGAACCAGAACTTATTTCCCGGGCATAACCAATGACTCCAGACACTTTTTAAGTATCTGGTTGAAAATTGAGGGACTCTCTGTGTACCCTTGAGGAACTCGGCACCATGCCAAAATATGATCCTCAAACCGGAAGGCGAAGAGATACGGGCTGTCTGGGTGCAAAGGAATCGAAAAGAATGCTTGGCACAAATCAATTGCTGTAAACCAACCTGCATTCCAGGGTATGCTGGATTTGGCACTACTGGGCAACAAGGCACTACAATTTTATTTATTTTTCGCAAGTCCTGCACTATCCTGTATTTACCACTAGGCTTTTTGAGTCCCATGATTGGTGAATTACAAGGACTACCCATTATCTCTTTTAAAATGCCTTGTTTAATCATTCAATCAATTTCTGGAGCAATTCCTGCTTTCACTTCTGGACTCATTTTGTACTGTCGTGTGTTTGGATAAACTGCACCTTCTTTCACCGTCTCTTTAACTGGATCTACATTTGACATCAGCCCAATTTCTTTTCCTGTAAAATCCCACACTTCTGGATTCACTGTGGTTCTCAACTCTTCCGGCAATTCACTTTCAGCTATTAATGAAAACATCTCGTCTACCTCTGTACCTTGCTTAGCTAGCATCATTTTGTATATAACATCTTCATCAGGGGTTTGGTAAGCGACACCATCAGGTGTACAATAGATTGTGCAGTTCATTTTGCACTATAGATCTCTTCCCAACAGATTTACTGGACTGGAGTCGCAAACTACAAACCGATGCATATCTTTAAAATTTCCAATATGTACCTCCATTGGTTTTGTAATTGGGGTCCTAATCTGTGGATTTGACACTCCTACAACTTGGATAGATTCTCCCGAGAGGGGTAGGTTTGGGATGTCTGCTGTTCTCACAGTAGACTGGGTAGCACCAGTATCCAATAGGAAAGTGATATCATTACCTTCCACTTTCCTATCAATAAATGGACCTGTCTGATCTACCGGCAAGGATGCGCCAAGCACGCACTCCACTTCCTCCCCTCTCAGGCACCGTCATTGCACATAGTCCGAATTTTCTTCATCATTCTGCAAAAAATACTGTGTAACCACTCTGTTATTCTTACCACTTTCTCCGTGAAATCTGGTGTTTGCACTGTATTTCTGAGAGTTCACAAAGTTTGGCATAGGAGCTGGTGGCACCCGATACTGTGGAGTAACTACCTGCTGCGGCTGATTCATAAGTACTTCATTCTGCATCTGTGGAATTAAATTTTGGTTTGGCCCATTACTATTTTGAATATTCTTACACTCGTTCTTCCAATGTCCAAGCTTTCCGCATGCATGACAAGGAAACTTCTTCTTCGCTTCCTCTCTATTTATTCGTCCTCTTACTTTACCACCATTCACCGCTTTGATCATTCTGACTCTGCTCTTTTATCTGATTATCAGTCTGGGTATTTACTTTATTCTCCTGCTGCTCTGCCAATTTTACTTGTGCCCACATCATTTTCTCTTTTAGCTTCCTACGCCTTGCCTCAATGTCATCACCACAATACTTAGCATATTTCAAAATTTCATCAATCGACTTACTCTGCCAGCACAACATGTGCTGCTGAATCATCTGACTAATCTCTGGTTTCAAACCATACACAAACCGATACACAAAATGTCCCATATCCTTATCACCAATGTTCTCAAAACCACTATACTGCTTAAGCACTTGTAGTAACCGTTCATAATATGCATGTACGGACTCGTTTGGCTCTTGAGTTGTTCTATCTATTTTTACCCAATCTGTTTCTTTAGGAGGGATTTTCCCTTTCAGGTAAGTAATTATTTGATGATATTTCTTCATCACCTCTTCTGAGGGTGCTCCTGTCTTCGAGTCTCTAGCATACTCCTCACTTGGCCAATCAACTGTGATCTTACACTCTGTCCATAAATCAGCAGGTACTACAATATCAAATAAACCATCCAGATCCTTCAACAAAACCTTTCAAACCTTCACAAATCTTTCCACCTGTTTATACCATTCAACTGGTTTTTCTCTCAATCTGGAAAAATCATTCGTAAATGACAAAATATCCTGTCTACTCCAGGGGACATGAATATATCCACCACCAGGAACTTCTCTCATTGGACACATTTTCTCAACCTTATCTGATTCTCTCACTGGAAATGCAGATGATGCTTCTCTCGCCTGTACTTCCTCTTTCTTTCTTATCCATCTGATTCTCCATTTGTCAATGTCTCCCCATTTTCGCAAAATATTCATCAACTCTTTTATCTGTAGTTTCTTACCAGAAGCATTTACACTTTCTAAATCTTTATTAGTAAATTCCACTCAATATGGTTTCTGCAATAGTTTCGATTTCCCTATATCTATTCCAATCTCTGAGGCAACCTCTGTTAATTTCTCATGAAATACTCTTGCTCTACTGGTTATACTCTTACATAAGAATAATAACTCCTCATCATTATAAACATTCAATCTTTCTATGCTTACATTGCCAGTTATCATTTCTTCCAATTCTACTTTCAATTTACTGATATCTAGAATCTTTGGTTGTGGGTTTCGATTGTCTATTTCCTGTGCCCATCTCTCTATATCTTCAGGGGTAACTACTGTTGCACTTCCAGTTCCTATAGGAACCAAAGATCTCTTTTCTCTCAAATTTGCAGGTATAATTCTCTTCGGAGTTTCAGTTAAAGGTTCTACATTCGGGAGATCCATTAATGAAATTACTGATTCACTTTCACTAGTCTGATCATCCGTAATTATTACTTCTCTTCTGGGACTCGTTAACGGAATTGTCACAGTTTGAGGTTTCTGGCAAGTCTTTTTATCGATACAAAAGGGGATGATGGATGGAACGTTTGAGCCAATCAAACACTCACCCCCAGTCAACTGATCTGGGTTTAATCCATCATCATTCTTTAGCTCACTCCACCACCCCAGTTCAGACATGGCCATATGCAAATCAGTCTGACCCTGTGCCTCATGGGAACAGTCCAGCCCGAACTGCCAAGCCATGTCTTCCCTGGACCGGAAACAAGCATCCTAGGACCGGTTTCTGGCATTTCAGCCGTCATCAGCCAGGTTTGCTTGAATCCAGTGGCAAAGTGAGCAAGGGACCCACGTCTGGGCATACCCCCACCAACTTAGGGCGACCAAAGCGATACAAAAGGGATGATGGACGGAACGTTTGAGCCAATCAAACACTCACCCCCAGTCAACTGATCTGGGTTTAATCCATCATCATTCTTTAGCTCACTCCACCACCCCAGTTCAGACATGGCCATATGCAAATCAGTCTGACCCTGTGCCTCATGGGAACAGTCCAGCCCGAACTGCCAAGCCATGTCTTCCCTGGACCGGAAACAAGCATCCTAGGACCGGTTTCTGGCATTTCAGCCGTCATCAGCCAGGTTTGCTTGAATCCAGTGGCAAAGTGAGCAAGGGACCCACGTCTGGGCATACCCCCACCAACTTAGGGCGACCAAAGCGATACAAAAGGGGATGATGGACGGAACGTTTGAGCCAATCAAACACTCACCCCCAGTCAACTGATCTGGGTTTAATCCATCATCATTCTTTAGCTCACTCCACCACCCCAGTTCAGACATGGCCATATGCAAATCAGTCTGACCCTGTGCCTCATGGGAACAGTCCAGCCCGAACTGCCAAGCCATGTCTTCCCTGGACCGGAAACAAGCATCCTAGGACCGGTTTCTGGCATTTCAGCCGTCATCAGCCAGGTTTGCTTGAATCCAGTGGCAAAGTGAGCAAGGGACCCACGTCTGGGCATACCCCCACCAACTTAGGGCGACCAAAGCGATACAAAAGGGGATGATGGACGGAACGTTTGAGCCAATCAAACACTCACCCCCAGTCAACTGATCTGGGTTTAATCCATCATCATTCTTTGGCTCACTCCACCACCCCAGTTCAGACATGGCCATATGCAAATCAGTCTGACCCTGTGCCTCATGGGAACAGTCCAGCCCGAACTGCCAAGCCATGTCTTCCCTGGACCGGAAACAAGCATCCTAGGACCGGTTTCTGGCATTTCAGCCGTCATCAGCCAGGTTTGCTTGAATCCAGTGGCAAAGTGAGCAAGGGACCCACGTCTGGGCATACCCCCACCAACTTAGGGCAACCAAAGCGATACAAAAGGGGATGATGGACGGAACGTTTGAGCCAATCAAACACTCACCCCCAGTCAACTGATCTGGGTTTAATCCATCATCATTCTTTAGCTCACTCCACCACCCCAGTTCAGACATGGCCATATGCAAATCAGTCTGACCCTGTGCCTCATGGGAACAGTCCAGCCCGAACTGCCAAGCCATGTCTTCCCTGGACCGGAAACAAGCATCCTAGGACCGGTTTCTGGCATTTCAGCCGTCATCAGCCAGGTTTGCTTGAATCCAGTGGCAAAGTGAGCAAGGGACCCACATCTGGGCATACCCCCACCAACTTAGGGCGACCAAAGCGATACAAAAGGGGATGATGGACGGAACGCTTGAGCCAATCAAACACTCACCCCCAGTCAACTGATCTGGGTTTAATCCATCATCATTCTTTAGCTCACTCCACCACCCCAGTTCAGACATGGCCATATGCAAATCAGTCTGACCCTGTGCCTCATGGGAACAGTCCAGCCCGAACTGCCAAGCCATGTCTTCCCTGGACCGGAAACAAGCATCCTAGGACCGGTTTCTGGCATTTCAGCCGTCATCAGCCAGGTTTGCTTGAATCCAGTGGCAAAGTGAGCAAGGGACCCACGTCTGGGCATACCCCCACCAACTTAGGGCGACCAAAGCGATACAAAAGGGGATGATGGACGGAACGTTTGAGCCAATCAAACACTCACCCCCAGTCAACTGATCTGGGTTTAATCCATCATCATTCTTTAGCTCACTCCACCACCCCAGTTCAGACATGGCCATATGCAAATCAGTCTGACCCTGTGCCTCATGGGAACAGTCCAGCCCGAACTGCCAAGCCATGTCTTCCCTGGACCGGAAACAAGCATCCTAGGACCGGTTTCTGGCATTTCAGCCGTCATCAGCCAGGTTTGCTTGAATCCAGTGGCAAAGTGAGCAAGGGACCCACGTCTGGGCATACCCCCACCAACTTAGGGCGACCAAAGCGATACAAAAGGGGATGATGGACGGAACGTTTGAGCCAATCAAACACTCACCCCCAGTCAACTGATCTGGGTTTAATCCATCATCATTCTTTAGCTCACTCCACCACCCCAGTTCAGACATGGCCATATGCAAATCAGTCTGACCCTGTGCCTCATGGGAACAGTCCAGCCCGAACTGCCAAGCCATGTCTTCCCTGGACCGGAAACAAGCATCCTAGGACCGGTTTCTGGCATTTCAGCCGTCATCAGCCAGGTTTGCTTGAATCCAGTGGCAAAGTGAGCAAGGGACCCACGTCTGGGCATACCCCCACCAACTTAGGGCGACCAAAGCGATACAAAAGGGGATGATGGACGGAACGTTTGAGCCAATCAAACACTCACCCCCAGTCAACTGATCTGGGTTTAATCCATCATCATTCTTTAGCTCACTCCACCACCCCAGTTCAGACATGGCCATATGCAAATCAGTCTGACCCTGTGCCTCATGGGAACAGTCCAGCCCGAACTGCCAAGCCATGTCTTCCCTGGACCGGAAACAAGCATCCTAGGACCGGTTTCTGGCATTTCAGCCGTCATCAGCCAGGTTTGCTTGAATCCAGTGGCAAAGTGAGCAAGGGACCCACGTCTGGGCATACCCCCACCAACTTAGGGCGACCAAAGCGATACAAAAGGGGATGATGGACGGAACGTTTGAGCCAATCAAACACTCACCCCCAGTCAACTGATCTGGGTTTAATCCATCATCATTCTTTAGCTCACTCCACCACCCCAGTTCAGACATGGCCATATGCAAATCAGTCTGACCCTGTGCCTCATGGGAACAGTCCAGCCCGAACTGCCAAGCCATGTCTTCCCTGGACCGGAAACAAGCATCCTAGGACCGGTTTCTGGCATTTCAGCCGTCATCAGCCAGGTTTGCTTGAATCCAGTGGCAAAGTGAGCAAGGGACCCACGTCTGGGCATACCCCCACCAACTTAGGGCGACCAAAGCGATACAAAAGGGGATGATGGACGGAACGTTTGAGCCAATCAAACACTCACCCCCAGTCAACTGATCTGGGTTTAATCCATCATCATTCTTTAGCTCACTCCACCACCCCAGTTCAGACATGGCCATATGCAAATCAGTCTGACCCTGTGCCTCATGGGAACAGTCCAGCCCGAACTGCCAAGCCATGTCTTCCCTGGACCGGAAACAAGCATCCTAGGACCGGTTTCTGGCATTTCAGCCGTCATCAGCCAGGTTTGCTTGAATCCAGTGGCAAAGTGAGCAAGGGACCCACGTCTGGGCATACCCCCACCAACTTAGGGCGACCAAAGCGATACAAAAGGGGATGATGGACGGAACGTTTGAGCCAATCAAACACTCACCCCCAGTCAACTGATCTGGGTTTAATCCATCATCATTCTTTAGCTCACTCCACCACCCCAGTTCAGACATGGCCATATGCAAATCAGTCTGACCCTGTGCCTCATGGGAACAGTCCAGCCCGAACTGCCAAGCCATGTCTTCCCTGGACCGGAAACAAGCATCCTAGGACCGGTTTCTGGCATTTCAGCCGTCATCAGCCAGGTTTGCTTGAATCCAGTGGCAAAGTGAGCAAGGGACCCACGTCTGGGCATACCCCCACCAACTTAGGGCGACCAAAGCGATACAAAAGGGGATGATGGACGGAACGTTTGAGCCAATCAAACACTCACCCCCAGTCAACTGATCTGGGTTTAATCCATCATCATTCTTTAGCTTACTCCACCACCCCAGTTCAGACATGGCCATATGCAAATCAGTCTGACCCTGTGCCTCATGGGGTGAGTCTTTTTATCTCCATATAATGGGATTACAGGACCAATAGTCACTGGTACTGTCAAAGCTTCAGCATTTAAATTCAATTGGCTTACATTCTGAACTAATTCTTCTCTAGTTTTATTTAAAGCTTCTCTCTCATTATCCTGCAACACCCTATTAAATGATACATCATGTAAGATTTGTGGGGTTAAAGGCATTCCTATCACTGGTGCACTTGAGGTAACCTTACTAAGTGTTTCTTGGTACGGTGGAGGGTTTCGAATCAAAATATCCTCTAATTGCTCATCATCTGATTCACCAAAACCTGTCATATCCATGTGTTTCGTTTTTTCTTTACACTTCCCTCCTAACTTTTCTTCAGCCATTGATACTGGATATAAACCCTCGGTCACCACAGCTCTCCTCCAACGCTTCATTTGATCTCCACTTGACTCATACGGATATCTAGGTAAAAATCCTCTAAATCTCCGACCACTTCTGTATTTTTCACGATCAAATGCCTCAATTTCCCATTCTTCCAAAGCTTCATACTGTGTCATTCTAGGATAAGGTTCTAACATATTCATTCTATCTCTCAAATTCTGAAGTACCTTTAAATTGAAAGTACCATGCTCCGGAAAAGCCAAAACACCATCACCTTTAGTATATTCCACCCAATTCTCCAACCATACACAAGTGTGATATCCTTTCTCCATCATCATAAATAAAGCAGGTGTTTTAGGTGGCGGAATAGGAATTCCCACCCTAGTCATTACAGGTTTGTCTTTCTTAAAGAAATTTTTAATTTTCTTCATTAATGTCATTTTCTTTGGTCTTCCAAACATTTCAGACGGTCGATATAGGAAAGAATCTTCCGTATATCTTCTAGCTCTATTACCTACATCTCGTCCTATGTCAGCACGACTCACACCCGCAGTCAAATCAGGACTCAACATACAATTCTTTTTCGACAAATCCTAGCGCAGCTTTTATCTATCAACCAATCAGACTCAGGCTCACGCTCGTGTTCTGACCAATGCCAGTGCGGCCTTTTGTGACGTCAGTATTACTCCTCACTACTGACCCCTCCTTTACAATCTGCTTCTGTCTCACGCCCGCTGTTTCAACCAATCCCAGCGCGGCTCTCTGTGACGTCAGTATAACTCCGGCGACTGACCCTCCCTTCACAAGGTAATACGATAACTTATTCCTTAATACTTTTCATTAAATTCTTCGTTAATAACAACATAAAAACATTCGCTACTCTGTCTGTTCCACTAAACAAAAGGATAGATTTTCAACTTATTCTTGAGTTTCAGAATTACTCTTCTTCTACTGCGAGTAAAAACCCCTGTTTACTCTTCATTCAAGCTCAGGAGAACCTGTTACTTCTTCAGTGTCACCCGTATTGGGAAATGAGACCAACCCCTTTCGCTATCATTCGCACTCTACTTTTATACGAAATAGTCCCTAGTTTAATACTGCCAGCCCTGCGTAGCTTCTCAGTATTATTCCAACAGACGAGAAACCTCTCTGCAGTATGGCTTCTGTCACCACCCGCTATTCATTTTCCCGGGATTTCCAGACAACATAAAACATGACGCTAACTCTTTTTGTTAAACATAAATCAATAATCAATAATCAATATTTATCACCAAACTAGTCAATAATAACCATAACTCTGCTACCAGAAAACTGATCCAGCGGTATACCAACAACAGATACTCCACTACCATATACTCACCTGGGCCCATAAAACACACACATTGAGTAAACCGCTGGAGTGGTCAACGTTTTATATTTATACTTCACAATATTCAGGATTAGTTATTTAATTTTTCTAACTAACCTTTCACTGATCAAAAAGTTCTTTCCTCTGGTCGATGGACCATTAGTTGAACTAGTTGATGGTGATAATTAACTTAACCCTTAACTATTCTTTCGTTTGAAGTAAATGATCACAGACTCAGGAAGGTTTAAAATCTTTATCTAAATTAAATGCATGTGAACCATTTCAAAAATACAGTGCAGTCACCATCATTCTTAGGAGAGAAAATTCAATTTGATTAAACATCAAACATATATTTCGGACTCATACAATAATTAATGCTCAGAAAGGGAGAGGACAGAGAGAAAAGAACATTTGCAAATAACGTGAAATTATAGTTACCAAGAATGGTGTGAAAGACCAACCCCCTGGCCAAAGGGCTGGTGAGGGTCCCCCAGGATAGGTCAGGAGACAAAGACTTCAGGACAGGATTCAGGACAGGATAGTTGACCTCTCTAGAATACCGACGATTGCGTCGCACCCCTCTCTGACACTCTCGTCCTCCTCGAGATTCTTCTGCGATCTTCTGATCTAACCCAATTAAGTTAGGATAGAAAGTTCTGCTTCAGGTTTTGCATTCAATTCTTCATCAGCATCTCACAGCATCTCTCCCAGCAACAGCATCTCCAACTCACATCATCTGCGTCCCCTTCCTCTACAGTCTTGACCTCTCCTCTCTCTAACTAACTAAAGCTACCTTAGTTATACCTTCGTTTCTTCATGTTCCACCCACTAAAGTTTCAATATCGTAAAAATATGAAATATGATTGGTCAGGCAAGGGGGGAAGCTCCATCACACCATCCTTACATGTCATCAAAATCAGTTAAACTATTGTTCGCAAACCCATCCCCTTAATTTTTATTAATGTCTTAAGTTCCCATACATATCCACATTTACTTGAAACAATTATATTAGTTTATGAATAAGAGTCTTCTTCACTGAACTCTTCACCCTCCGTTCCCAGGGCACATCATTTTTGACCTTGTCTTCTGTTCAACCTCCATGTCATCATTCCGGGTTAACTTTCAGTGGACATGTGCAGTCGCTTCACCACTCTGCTGAGTTCAGTTATGCATGAGAGGCCCAAATGTGCACTAACAATAAAGTTCAGAAAGACAAATATTAATTTAAAAAATAAATGGTCACACTGTATACCTCCCACCTCTACTCTATTCCCGTTTGCTTATTAATACTTCTCCCGCATTAGCATTAGTAAAATAGCTTGTTTTAGGTTCAGCTAAGCAGATGCCATGCACGCGAGTCTTCAAGACTCCATTTTAGTGGCTTCTGCTCATGCGCTAGAATTTCCCTCCAAGCGTTACCTCGTCATATTGCGTTGATGCAGTTGACGCATGCTCACTAAAGTTTCCCAGCTTAAAGCGGTATTAGTCCGTTTTCATTGTTATCCGCATTAGTATACACATAAGCAAGCTTCACTAACCCGCGTGTTCATGTGGTGCGTATTAGTTATTCACAGATTACGTTTAATAACTTGTTAATGAGTTAAACGAGTGGATTGCCTCCAAACAAGTCTCTTTCTTACGAGACCTTGCTCCATCACAACCACCCCCCGGACCCTCCCCCCCAGGTCATGAAGTCCAGCAGTTAACGGTAGTGGAAAAACAGAACTTTATTACAAATACATAAACAACAAGACGAAAAGCTCAGCCAATGCGTTCCATTCCCAACGGGGAACTTCACCAGGGCAACGTATGGATCCAAAAACTGTAAATGCTGCAGGAACTCCCCAATACCATTCCACATCCCGAAATCAGTAGTCAGAAACCTGTTGGAGAAATGGTGACAATGGTCAAGCGTCTTCATAGTCACAAACGTAACCTGGCACAGTGTATTGCACTTGGACAAACCGGAATGCATACAGGTACGATGAATCCAGTCCAAACATACTGTAACAGAAGTCTGTGTGCTCGTAACCTCTGCAGGAAAGAAAAGGAAGGTGACGACTACACAAACATCTGTAACGGTCTCATCATGCAGGACTCATCATACCTGTAAACATCACGGTTTGTATCATCTTGATACCCATGCACCTTCACTTCCCCCACGCTATGCATGAAAAGCTGGAGACCATGCAAGGGAACTACGCCATAGCTGCCTTACCGCACGTGTCGGGGGCAATTGACTGTGCACATGTACCACTTGTGCCCCCTGCAGACACTGCACACAACAACCGCCACAGAAAGCACACGCATTCCATCAATGTGCAGGCGATAGTGGACCACCTGGGACAGCTCCCCAATGTCGTCGCCAACTTCACAGGCAGTGTGCATGATACATACATCTTCCGACAGTCCATCATCAACCAGCGCTACCAGGATGGGACCCATGGCAATGCACTGCTCATTGGTAAGTACTAACTGAACACACCACACACCTCAACTCCACAACCACACAACTCACAACTGTGGGAGAGCACACGTAACAAAATCACATACAACATGCCAAACAACAGGCCCAACTACCGGACACGACAACACAAGTAACCGTGGTAACAGGGGACAGACATGTAGACAAACCATCCACAAAGGCAGAGCCCCTCTGCCACACAATTGCAGAATGTGGGGAGAGGTGGGAACCAAGAATGTGCGAAGGAGGCAAGTGCCCCAGCAATAAGAAAGGACACAATGCCAAGTGTGGCGGAGATGTGCTGGACAGACTGCAGTATGCAGAGCACAGACAGGTCCATGTGGACATCTACTGCTGGTGTATGCAGTGTAGTGGACAGGGGATGCAAACAGGTTACCCCAGGCAGTGTGGAAGACCTTGGACATGTAGCCATGTGGTCCCCCCTGTAAGCCTGAGCGGAGCGGCCTTGGCCGGCGTATGTCGCGAATGAATAGCCCAGGGCCCTGGGCGTGGTCCACTTCCGGGATGGCCACCACAGTAACTACTGCGTGTGCCTCTGTGTCCGCCATATCGTGACCATAGGCCTACACACACGTGCCCGACCACATTCAACGGCTGTATTCACACTGGAGACGAGGTGACTACGTCCCAAACCAACCCGCGCACATCTCGTCATCGCATGCAGGCTCATGTCTGCCAGGGCGGCGCCCCCCACCCAGCCACGTGGCTGCCGCCATGACCGGTGGTATATGCACGATCCTGTTCACCTGCTGCACCCCAGCCCTGGTCCCCAGACCGGTCCGCCGCCCAGTGATGACTGCCCGCCCCTGCGCACCCAGGCCTCAATGCTCACCTGCCACCACCGGCGTGTCTCCAAGAGGGCCCTCCACGTGCTGGTGCAACCTCCTCAGCCGGTCGCTGGTTTCCGCGCCACAGGCCCCCAGCGTACCCTGTGGCACCGCACCGTGGAGTCATGTGTGTGCTGACTGCTGCCTGCGCGTACACTGCGGTCCAGCAGGGCACACAGTTCAATTCGAGTCTTGATTCGCTGGACGCCCTATCGAGGCCAACGCATCATCGCAGGCTGCACACCCGCTCAGCTCTTCAGGTGGGCCTAACTCAGTGCAACGCAAGTCATCGCCACGTGGCGGTCGGCCCGTGCCAGACACAGGCCATCGGGTGCCACTAACTCTGTGCAATGTAAGTCATCACCACGGCCCATGCCGGACGTAGGCCATCGGGTGCCACTAACTCAATGCAACGCAAGTCACGGCCCCCTCATGATTGAGTCTTGTGGTGCGGACACCATCATGTGTCCTCCGGCAGTGGGGGATGTGCTGTGGTGGGCCCCTTATATTGGCAGGGTCACATGTCCCTTGACGCCTGTGCTGGATGGGTGTGGTGTGGCTGGAAACCAGCCCTCAGGGAGTGGCTGTGGCATGCTGACAACTAGACCAGTGACCAGCAGATCACTACGGGGAAGACCTGGGACATGTAGCTGTGTTGTCACCCCCTGTGAGCGTAAGCGGAGTGGGCTGGCCTGGCATATGCCAGCCCAGCGTAGGGGTGTGAACGATGAGCCCGGGGATCTGGGCGTGGTTCAGTTCTGGCCTGGACAAGGAAGTGACCATTGCGTGTGTCTCCGTTCTAGTGTCTGCGCCACCAGGACCGCAATCAGCAATGTTGCACCATGTGACCCAAGCCCCACAACATGTGCAAAATGGACGTGAGGGGGAATCAGTGACCCGACATTCATCCATACTGTCATACTTGAAGGTTCATAGACATGACACATCTGTGTGAATTTGAATGTTTTATTCACATTCATTGGAGGGTAGCAGCTGGAGCAGTACAGAGCCATGCACACCCCACTTGACATTGTTGCCCCGTGGAGGGCCAGCCAGAGTCCATTAGGGAAGGACAAGTTCATCGGAAGAGGCAGAGTTCAGTCCGCAGTCTGATTGCTGTGTCATTTGCAACCAAACAGTATATGGCAGTCCATGTCAAGGTCCAAGGTGAGTGCCACAGAGTGCATCTGGGGACAGTGGAAGGTGATGATGCAAAGGGCCGCACCAAGCAGAAACAGGCCATATGGCGGAGATGAATGCTACCGCCTCCTCCTCACCACTAAGGCAGATACATCCGCATCTTCGCCCTCTGATGTGTGATGTGCCTCAACTGGCATTGGTGGTGTTTCGGCTGCAGCAATGTGTGGCACTGACACATCAGGGGCCGGAGGTGGATTGTCGCCCGCACTGTGTGGCAGTGACACATCAGGTGCCGGAGGTGGAATGTCTGCCACACTGTGGGGCACTGACACATCAGGGGGTGGAGATGTGGATGGTGTAGGAGCAGCAGCATTCATCTGCGCCAGGCCTTGTGGCAGCAATGCCATGATGAGGATCTGCAGGGCATGGTAGATCCCAGCTACATCTCGCTGATGTGCAGCCGTGGCAGCCATCCTTTCCTCCTCCATCCACACCATGTCCTCCATGAGCCTCCGCATGTGTCCCATCTCCCTGCTGAGATCGCTGGAGCCACTCTGACCAGACAGGTGTTCTTGTCTCCAAGTCAGGACTCCAGCGATGTCAGCCAGGGCTTGTTGGAGACCATGGAGCGGACTGTGAGTGTCTGTTAGGGACTGTAAGTGGTCCCTGATGGGACGTAGACATCCATGGATGGGATCTAGTTTGGCTGCCATGAGGTCGAACCCCACCCGCACCTGATCAGCCATCTCCTTCTGGCCCTCTAACACACGGCGTTGGAAGGCCATGTGTTGTTCGTGGGGGGCCTGGGAGACAGCCGGGGTGGTGGGTGCCTCCTGCTGTGTGGTCTGTGCAGGGGGTGGGGTCTCCTCGATGCAGCTGGGCTGCCCTGCTCCTGGGGGTGGGGTGCCGAAGCTGTCGATGAGCTACTGGAGGGTGTCGGTGTCGAAGGTGGGAGTCCAGCTCCTCCTGTGGCGCTGGACTCCCACCCCCAGTCTGCATTGCTGCTTTGCGTTTGTCTGCAAGTTTCTGCTTGGTTTTGCGCTTCACATCATTCCAGCGCCTCTTGACCTTGTCCATTGTCCTCCTCAGCACTCCGACTGCATTCACCTTGTCCACGATGGACTGCCATATTCAATCTTTTGTTTCCAATGACACAGTGGAGGTGACGAACAGATGTTGATGGTGTTCTGTCATCCCCGTAATCAGGATCCTGGTTTCCTGCGGACTGAAACGCGTCTTCCTCTTCTTCTTCTCCTTGCCCTTCTCTGACCCCGAGGTCCCAGGCTGGTCCTCCGTGGGGCTTGTGGGGTCCGGGTTGTCCTCTATACTTGCTCCTGCTACCTCCATTGTGCTTCGCAGTTGTTATGTGTTTGCTTTTTTTTCTTTTTTGCTGCTTTTATGGTGATTTTTCCCACCTGATGTGGGAATTGCAAGCCTGGCGCTGCTTGTCCCCGATTTTTCTATTGCGGTTGGGTCCATCGCAACTTTTTTCACGTTCGGGTTTCCTTTTTTAGCGCTGTCGCGGTGGTTGTAACGCGGACATTTGTGGCGTTCTTGGGAAACTATCGCATGTTACCGCCGTGTTGGGAATAAGACGTTAACACAGAGTTATTTTCCCGCGATGGGCGGCGATGTTGAAAATTGCGTTAGCCTATTTTGGCGATGTTTATCGCACGTTCTTGAGAATATCCCCCGTGGTATAGAAAGAAAGGTTAGGTAAAGAGAGTAATGAGATACAGACAGTAGTTAGATACAGTTGCATGAAGGGCGAGAGTGGTGAAGGGTGGAAAGACAGATTCGATTTTATATTAAGGTTAGAGTGGTAAAGAGATCAAGTAGAGGTAAATTGGTGTGGTAGAGATAGAGAGGTGAGGTTGAGAAAGTGATAATGGCAGTGAAGTAGCTAGGTCTTTTGCCGCCTGTGGCAGTCCCAGCCTTTGCTGCCCGCGGAGGCCGTAAGACCGGGGTGCTAGTGATCGATTCCTGTGTTTGCCGCCTGCGCTGCCGCAGGTAAGAGCGGGATGGGGAGGCCATCTGCCGCCCCCAAAACTCTTGCCGCCCAGAGCAGACCACCCCGGTGCCCCCCGTTGCTATGCCACTGGATAACGAGGGACTGCAATGCAGAGGGAGCGTTGTAATGTACCAGGTAGAGGCAGAAGCCATATAGAGACTTAAAGGTGAGACAAAGGGGTGAGGTACTGTCACTTTCTCAGTGGCCATTGGCATTGCTAGTTGTGGATGTTGCAGGTGCAATAAAACATTTTGGGTAACGGCATGTATATTGCTATTTTGTTTTTTTACAAACTAAGCACTGTGTGGGGGTGAAGCCTTTGCACATATAACATAGTCAGGGCCACTGGAATTTTCTATTGTGAGCCCTTGGCGATTATCGCATAGTTGTAGATTTGCCGCATTCACCCCATAATCCATCATTTGCGGAACAATCTGCAGATTTTAACAAAAAAAGTTTTGTTTCTAGCTCAAATGCTTTAAAAGTTAATCAAAATGTGTTGCTACGCAGGGGATGGTCCTTTGCAAAGCTGGAATGGTCACCTTTTTGTTGCTTAACTCTATATTTGGGTGTTAAACTGGTATTAATGAGATGCACCCAATGCCCAAACAGTGTTACCAATTTTAAAGATGACGAAATAAAGAAGTAATACTATTATAAAATGTGCTGCATTATGCCACATAATTTACTCAGCCCTGTTGCAAAATTTGGCAGTCTCCTGCCACATAATTCCAGTGGCCCTGAACATAGTCACTTGGCAGCCATTTTTTTGGAACTGTGCAAGATGGTATAGTCACTTCCAGCCACGGCCCGTGCAGGTAAGAGCGGTGGGGCGGTAGGTCGGGTGTGAGGGGGATTTTGACAGACGACCACGAGGGAAAATTAATTATTTACTTAATTTTACCTCGTTGTCGTCTGTCAAAATCCCCCCCAACCCGACCCTACCGCCCCATATCTTGGACATTGTTGGTGGGCTATTTAAGGCCAGAAAAAATGTACCCATCTCAAAAGTCACACCTTTGCCTTCTTCATTTTGGTGTGGTGTGCAAGACAGAGTTATCCACTAGGCAAAACCACTCTTGGTAAATACATCTCTTGCATATCAGAGTACTGAATTAACCTTGAGGTGACAAAAGTTATTTTATTCACCCCATCATATTACTCTACATGTTTGATGACTATCACAAAGCATGCAATCTCGATTGGTATGATGATATCAAGATAACACCTTGCGGGATATTCTCAAGAATGTGTGTTAACTATCGCCAAATTCGCTTAACGCAACTTCTCACATCGCAGTCTATAGCGGGAAAATAACACTGTGTTAACGTCGCATTCCCAACACGGCGGTAACATGCGATAGTTTCGCGATAACGCGGAAAATGACCGTGAGTAGCTCAACGGGACGGCAATAAAAATCCAAAGCTGAACGTGAAAAAAGTTGCGATGGGCCCAATCGCGATAAGACAATCAGCGAAAAGCAGCGCCAGGCCTGCAAATCACACACGTCAGGCGGGAAAAATCAGCATAAAAGCAGTAAAAAAAAACACAAACAAAAACCGAACCACAGCGAAGCACAATGGAGGCAGCCGGAGCAGGTACAGAGGACGGCCAGAACCCCACAAGCCCCATGGAGGTCCAGCCTGGGACCCCGGGGACAGGGAAGGACAAGGACAAGAAGAAGAGGAAGACGAAGTTCAGTCCGCAGGAAAACAGGATCCTGATCACGGAGGTGGTAGAACACCATCAACAACTGTTCGTCACCTCCACTGTGTCATTGGCAACCAAAAATGCAACATGGCAGTCCATCCTGGACAAGGTGAATGCAGTCGGAGTGCTGAGGAGGACAATGGAAGAGGTCAAGAGGCGCTGGAATGATGTCAAGCGCAAAACCAAGCAGAAACTCGCCAACAACCAGAAGGCAGCAATGCAGACTGGAGGTGGGAGTCCAGCGCCACAGGAGGAGCTGGATGACATGGAGGAAATGGTATCCACAGTCATCAGTGGGGAGACGGTGGCAGGAGTTGGGGTACCGGACACTGCTCAACATGACCGGACACAACAGCAACAGGGTGAGTAACCACCAGGGACTGGGGGGACGGGGAGGTGGGCACAATGGCACACATGCACAATCAAGAATAGCACACTGCACACCCACAATGACTCAGGGTCATGCCCCTAATCTCCTTGGCATACTGCAGCACACATAGAAGCAGCAAGTGGGCCCCCGTCCACAATGTGCACAGAGGGGGCCCTCCCCACACATCACTAATCTCACAACAAACCCATGCACATGTGCCGAACCCAGCAAAGCGGCGTGTCAGTGAGCCACACTGACAATGCAAGTGACACTGCATGATGAATAGCATGGCTGCAGTCAATATAACTTGACATGTTGCACGCCACAACACTGAGGTGGCTGAGTGTGGACCACATCCGTAAAGGAGCAGGTCACACTCTGACACATCCACCTGCACAAACAACCCCTGACCTCAACATTACACCTGCAGACAAACCATGCCCCACAGTCCCAACTCCCACCAAGAGCCCAATTTACCAAGTATGCAACATCTCAGCACTGTAGAAGCACAGAAGTCAAGGCACACCACCTGAAAGGGATAAGGGCCAGCCACATCAGAGCTGCAGGGGCGACTCCCCCAAAATGCAGCACACACACATAATATTCAGAGCACATCAACATTGACAACAATGTGGTATGTACTGCAACACATTCACAACAGAACAGAGGATCCAAGTGGTGCCGCCTGTGTGTAGAAACTGGCCAATCAGATTTGGCATAGCAGGGAAACATGGGATGAACATGTACAAGTACAAACACACATCCGTGATGTCGTCGAAATGTCCACTGTCCCGCATCAAATAGGCAGCTCCTCCCAAGCAGTCACAATGTACATTGTCATTCAGTATGTATGTAAATTTGTACAATGCGTCAACATACATGTGAAAACAATGTTAAACTGCATGTACCCTTCACATTGCAGAGGGAGAACCAACACCTCCTGCAGAGCAGACCCAACCTCTCTTCACTGATGACGAAGAGGACCACACCACCATCGACCCTGACGCCCTCCAACAGCTCATGGACACCCTCAGGACCCCAGGCCCAGGAGTAGTGCAGCCCAGCTGCATCGAGGAAACCCCACCCCCTGCACAGACCACACAGCAGGAAGCACCTACCACCACGGCTGACTCCCCGGACCCCCATGAACAACAAATGGCCTTCCAACGCCGTGTTTTGGAGTGCCAGGAGAAGGTGCCTGATCAGGTGCAGGTGGGGTTCGACCGCATGGTAGCCAAACTTGATGCCATACATGGGTATCTGATTCCCATCAGGGACCACTTTCAGTCCCTAACGGACACCCACAGTCCGCTCCATGCTCTCCAGCGATCCATGGCTGACATCGCTGGAGTCATGATACTGAGACAAGAACAACTGTCCAGTCAGAGTGGCTCCAGCGATGTCTGCCGGGAGTTGGGACAGATGCAGGGGCTCATGGAGAACATGGTGCGGATGGCGGCGGACAGGATGGCTGCCATGTCTGCACACCAGCGGGATGTGGCTGGGGCCTTCAATGCCCTGCAGCACATCGTCATGGCATTGCTGCCTCAAGGCCTTGCTCAGATGAGTGCTGCTGCCACATCTTCGCCCCCTGATGTCTCAGTGCCTCACAGTGTGGCAGGCAATCCACCACCACCCACGTGAGAGGCACATGTGCCATCAGAGGATGAAGATGGGGGTGAACCAACCTTACTGGTAAGGGGGATGCAGTAGCATTCATCTCCGCAAAATGGCGGGTTTCTGCTTGGTCCTGCCCTTTGCATCATCACCTTCCACTGTCCCCCGATACACTCTATGACACTCACCTTAGACCTCGACATGGACTGCCATCTCCTGTTTGGTTACCAATGACACAGTGATCAGACTGCGGACTGAACTCTTCCCCTTCCGATGTACTTGTCATTCCCTGAAGGACTCTGGCTGGCCCTCCACGGGCCAATAATGTGAAGTGGGGTTTGCATGGCCCTTTACTGCTCCAGCTGCAACACTCCACTGGATGTGAATTAAACATTCAGAATCGCACAGATGTGTCATGCCTTTGATCATTCACATACGTGAGTATGGTTGAATGTACGGTGAGAGATTCCCCCTGACATCCTTGTTGCTCATGTTGTGGTACTTCAGTGACAGGGTGCAACAGTGCCAATTGCGGTCTGGGTGGCGTAGTCACTACAACAGGGACACACGCATCAGTTACTTCCATGTCCAGCCCAGAACTGGAGCATGCCCAGAGCCCTGGGTTCATTGTTCCCACCCCTACGCTGGCCTGCCATACGCCAGGCCAGTCCACTCCGCTTATGCTTACAGGGGGGGACGACAACGCTAAATGTCCCAGGTCATCCCTGTAGTGATCTGCTGATCACTGGTCTAGTCGTCAGCATGCCACGGCCACTCCTTGAGGGCTCGTTCAGACCCACACCACACCCATCCAGCACAGGCATCACAGGATATGTGACCCTGCCAATCAAAGGGGCCTAGCACGTCACATACCCCACTACCGGTGTGGTAGTCCGGGGGTGGTGCTGGGGGGGTGGGGGTCTGGGGGTTGTGGCGGTGGGTGTTGTGGCCCTCTTGGGACTCCGAGCTGCATGATCAGTAGCTCCATGGCATCTGTTGTTCTTCTGGTGTGGCTGTGGGCTGGGCTCCCTTTCATGGTGCAGGTTGTTGTCCGACTTAACACCAGCAAAAGGCAGGTGTTAATTCCCTGCTGCTAACGCGCCTTATCGCATGTTTTTGAATCTTATCGCCGATCTGGCTGGTCGTTGGGAATGTTGCGAAGTGGTGTTTTTGCGGGTTTTTGCATGGGAACGCCTACTCTGCATATCATTAGCGTTAGTTGCCGGTATCATTTGTGGCGATGTTTTTTGCGGCTGCTATCGCAGGAAAACTGGTGATATCGGCTGTTAGCACCTGCTTGTGAATGGTGCGATAGATTTATCGCCACTTTGGCTGCGATAAAGTGCCGCTAACTCTGCGATAAGTCCTTGGGAATATGTGCCCCCTTGTGTGTTATATAACAATTCACCATTGCAGTCGCATTTCCAATTATATGCTTTGCAGAGATGGAGAAGACCTTTACGTTTTTCCTCGGGGGAACCAACAATCAAAGTGAGAGCATATAAAACGTCACATAAATAAATATGTAAGTGGTGCACAGTTTTATTACTTGCTCACATCCACTGCAAGAAACGAAGAGACAGCTGAAAACTCTGCTTCTTCTGCAGCAGGAATTTGGGACCGAATCACAGATTCATTACATTTGGAGGAAAAAGACGTGTAGATTAATTTGATTTGTTTTTGATGCTTGCGTGGCATCTAATAGAACAAATTGTATTTTCATCAGAACAAAACATGGTGCATTATTTTTTGCAATTTACATAATAAATAGTGGATAAGGTATGCTTCTGCCCCATTTGAGATGTGAAATAAGGTTCTATGTTCTGGGCAAAGTCAGTGTTAGACCTGTCATCCCTGCCGTGGTTTCTCCTGGATTTTGTTTGCCTCTACCTCCTTTCTTTTTGACTGTATGCTGGACTTAGTTTTTGCTAGTTGTTGAACTCTGGACACTTTACTACTGCTGATCAGTGCTATAGTGCAAATGCTCCCTGTGTAATTTACGATTATGTTTGGTCATCCATGATTGGCATATTTGATTTACTGGTAAGTTCCTAGTAAAGTACACTGTGTGTGCCCAAGGCCTGTAAATCGAATGCTACTAGTGGGCCTGCAGCACTGATTGTGCCATCCCCATGAGTAGCATTGTAAACATGTCTCAGACCAGCCACTGCAGTGTCTGCAAGGGCAGTTTTAAACTGCCATGTCAACCTGGCAAGTGCACCCACTTGCCAGACCCAAACCTTCTCTTTTACTACATGTAAGGCATCCCTAAGGTAGGCCCAAGGTAGCACATGGGCATGGTGCAGCGTATTTGAAAGGTAGAACATGTACTTGTGTGTTTTACAGGTCCTGATAGTGAAATACTGCTAAATTCGTTTTCCACTATTGCATGGACTATCTCTCCCATAGGTTATCATTAAAGCTGCCTTGTAACACCTTACAAGTGTAACTTTCAATTGGGAAGAGATGGAGATTTGAAGTTTGGGTTCCCTGAACTCGAGATTTAAAAACAACTCTTTCTATGAAGGTGGTTTTTAAATTGTTTGAAAATGCAACTTTCAGAAACTCTAACTGCAACAAATGATGGACGGAATGCTGAATGATTCAAACATTCTCCCCCAGCCAAGAGATGTGGGTTAAATCCATCGTTCTTTTGCCCATAACACCACCCCAGTCTTGACCCTGTGCCTCATGGGAGCAGTCCAGACTGAACTGCCTAGCCAGGTCCTCCCTGCCCGGAAACAAGCATCCTGGAACCGGTTTCGGGGTATGTCACCCTTCATCAGCCAGGCTAGCTTGAATCCAGTGGCACAGTGAGCAAGGGACCCACGTCTGGGCATACCCATCCCACTTAGGTCAAAAAGTGTAACTGCAACAAATGATGGACGGAATGCTGAATGATTCAAACATTCTCCCCAGTCAAGAGATGTGGGTTAAATCCATTGGATCCATTGTTCTTTTGCCCACTACACCACCCCAGTTTGGACCCAGCCATATGCAAATCAGTCTTGACCCTGTGCCTCATGGGAACAGTCCAGACCGAACTGCCAAACCAGGTCCTCCCTGGACCAGAAACAGGCATCCTGGGACCAGTTTCAGGGTATGTCACCCTTCATCAGCCAGGCTAGCTTGAATCCAGTGGCACAGTGCGCAAGGAACCCACGTCTGGGCATACCCATCCCACTTAGGGCGAAAAGTGTAACTGCAACAAATGATGGACGGAATGCTGAATGATTCAAACATTCTCCCCAGTCAAGAGATCTGGGTTAAATCCATTGTTCTTTTGCCCACTACACCACCCCAGTTTGGACCCAGCCATATGCAAATAAGTCTTGACCCTGTGCCTCATGGGAACAGTCCAGACCGAACTGCCAATCCAGATCCTCCCTGGACTGGAAACAAGCATCCTGGGACCGGTTTTGGGGCATGTCACCCTTCATAAGCCAGGCTAGCCTGAATCCAGTGGCACAGTGAGCAAGGGACCCACGTCTGGGTATATCCATCCCACTTAGGGCGAAAAGTGTAACTGCAACAAATGATGGACGGAATGCTGAATGATTCAAACATTGTCCCCCAGTCAAGAGATCTGGGTTAAATCCATCGTTCTTTTGCCCACTACACCACCTCAATTTGGACCCAGCCATATGCAAATAAGTCTTGACCCTGTGCCTCACGGGAATAGTCCAGACCGAACTGCCAAGCCAGATCCTCCCTGGACCGGAAACAAGCATCCTGGGACCGGATTCAGGGTATGTCACCCTTCATAAGCTAGGCTAGCCTGAATCCAGTGGCACAGTGAGCAAGGGACCCACGTCTGGGCATACCCATCCCACTTAGGGCGAAAAGTGTAACTGCAACGAATGATGGACGGAATGCTGAATGATTCAAACATTCTCCCCCAGTCAAGAGATCTGGGTTAAATCCATCATTCTTTTGTCCACTGCACCACCCCAGTTTGGACCCAGCCAGAATGATGGATTTAACCCAGATCCTTGTGACTGGGGGTGAATGTTTTCATTGTCCAGCATTCCGTCCATCAATTGATAGATAGATAGATAGATAGATAGATAGATAGATAGATAGATACTTTTATTTGATTTGATAAAAAATCATAAAAGGGTGGAGAAAACACCATATATAAAATATACATTTTGAAAACTTATAAAAAATGAAAGCACACAAAGGTACGTTCTACAACGGTTAAGTTAAAAATGTAAAACATACGATCAATACCATAAGAGGAATTCGAAACTGGTTATACTAAAACTTATTAAATCAGTTGGCGTTTTCTTTTTTTTCCAGTTCTTTTGCCCCAGTTTTCAGGAACTTTATAGCTCTACAGGACAGTTGGGTTGATGGTCCTCCAAGGCATTGGATAACGGCTACTCTGCATGACCTTATTTGTTCCTTCCTAAAGGCTTCCCGAAGAACCGCTCTACGGGTTTCTGCCAGGAAGGGGCAGATGCATAAAAAATGCAAAAAAGACTTGTCCCCTCCTCCGCATAAGCGGCATTCCTTAGATTGCCAAGAATGTTTCCATTTCGGCGTCAGGTCCTTTGATGGAAATGACCCCAGCCGCAGTAACGTCAAGTAGTGCTTTTTCTGATGGGAGAAGTGGTCTAGCAGATATGGTTGGGGTTTCAGCCGCTGATAGGCTTGGATCACTGCCCAAGCATGGGATTTTTTTGAAAAGGCTGTTTTGTCTATTAGTAAAGAGGTCCGTTTGATTGCTTTGTTAGCTACTGTTTTGAAACCAGAGTAGGTGGGAAGAGTGAGCCAGGCCTCCTCTAGCTGCAATGCCGCAAGGGATTCCTTCAGAACTCTGAACGTTGAATTATTTAGCCTGGCTTGAGTTTCGATTTCCACCCAACAATGATGCGCAAGGGTGTTGTCCTCTGCATCCCTCATTCTCCAGTAGTACTTCACTAGACACCCTTGTCTATTAGGAATCTGGATTCTTATTCCATACACTAATCGTATTTGGGATTGTGAAATGTGTCGAGGGATCGAAAACAGGTTCTTAAAAAAGGTTGATTGTACTGTGTTTAAAAAGGTGACATCTTTAAGGTTTAAAATTTCTGAGCCGTATGAGATAGAAGGTAGAAATTGTGCTGCAATGGCTTTTAACAAGTGTCCTGTAGAACAACCTGTAAGTTTATTTCTTAGAACTTTGAAAGCGAACTGCAATTGTTTGGCTTTAGTACGTCCTTGTGCCAGTTGTAATTTAAAATTAAGGTTACGGTCTATTTGAAAACCTAAATATTTGTATGAGTCAACCCGGGTCAGAGGTTGCTCGTCCAAGTACCAGAGGAATTTACGATTTGCCGTTGCTTTGAGCTGTCTGGCAAAGCACATCACCTTTGTTTTTTGATGATTGATGGTTAATTGAGCCGAGTATGGTATAAGCTTCTAATTTTGTGATGAGTCTCTGCAGGCCTACAGGTGTTTGTGCAAGGAGCACGATATTGTCCGCGTATTGTAAACTGGGTGTGGGTAATTTACCCAATTTTGGGGGGTCAGATTGAATTGACCGGAGTTGTTTATCAAGGTCGGCAATGTAGATGTTAAAGAGGCAGGGTGCCAGCACACACCCTTGTTTTAACCCATTAAGAGTTTGGAACTTTTTGGTAATGCTGTGCCCGTCTCCTTTCCTGACCTGAACCCACGTCTGGGAATACAGATTGATTATGGCCTCCAGGAGTTCAGTTGGGGCACCCCAGTTTTGTATTTTTGTCCATAACTTGGCTCTCGGGACTTTGTCAAAGGCTGCTTTGAGGTTTATAAAGCATGCATACGGAGGCCTTGATTTTGCGAGGGCTTTATTGGCCAGCAGGGTGACCGCAGAGATGTTCGTGAGTGTGCCCATCTCTGCCCTGAATCCTGTTTGAGTGTAGGGAATGAGATTACATCTACTGACCCAGTCCTCTAAATCAACCAACAGGTTCGATGCATACATTTTTGCCTCCACGTCAATTAGGGCTACCAGTCGGTAGTTGGAGGGGTCTGAGCGTG
The DNA here is from genome assembly GCA_963921515.1 of Calotriton arnoldi. Classification (NCBI taxonomy): domain Eukaryota; kingdom Metazoa; phylum Chordata; class Amphibia; order Caudata; family Salamandridae; genus Calotriton; species Calotriton arnoldi. The sequence continues at coordinate 50,631 of CAWUFW010018449.1, read as the reverse complement.
CGCCCGACTTGTATATTGGGTTTAAAATACTGCCCCTCCAAGAATCTGGGATAGTACTGGATGCTAGAATGGAAGAGAAGAGTGGCGTGAGGAGGCCAGACCAGAATGGAGGGTCGTGCCGAAACAAAGCATTTGGCAAGCCGTTGGGACCTGGGGCTCCCTCGGATTTTAGATTTTTTATGATTTTTAGAACTTGCTCTTTCCGGATCTGCAGGGAATATTCGAGTGCTTCCGGATTAGGAGTGATTTTGACTCGACCTGCAACGAGTGCCCCCTCGCCTAGTTGGGAACCATAAATTGCGGGGCCGGCAGTAGACGTTTCGTTGTATAGAAAATCGATGTGAGCTCTCCAGGTGTCCTCCATTATGTCTGAGTTATAATGCCGGTTCTTGCCATTTGTTAACTGGTTGATAATTTCCCAAAGGAGCCTGGAATCCCTTTGTTTGCAGGAATGGTGGAGTTTGGCCCAGAGGTGTTCTTGAAACGCTTTTTTTGCCACCTTTGTGTCTCTTTTTAGGTCTTTTCTAGCTGTAGAGATTAATAGCAAGAGATCCTGGGAGGGGGCAGAGCCCTGGGTGCGTAGTCTTCTGAGATGTTTGTGCAGTTGTTGTTTTTGAATCCTGAGGTGTTTGGTGAACCAATCGGCCCCTTGATGTCTTCTCACTTTTTTTCCTGTGGCCTGGTTGTAAAATGTTTGATTTAGTTCTAAGTTGAAGCACTCCCAGGCCTGTGTGTTAATGGGTTCAGTTTGAAATCTTTCCAGAAGACAGATGCATGTCCCCATGATATCGCCGATCGTATCCTTTTTCCATACAAGGCGTTTTAAATTGTAACATTGCGTTTGTTGAGATGATGCATTAGCTGGCACTGAGTTTACGATGTTTCTTAGCAACGTGAAGGATTGTGGTTGGTGGTCACTTTCTGTCCTATCCATTATTTGGAAGTTTGTGATAGATGGAAAGAGATCTTGGTCCGTAAAAGTGTAATCTATGGTTGAAGCTGATTTTTGGGTGATCCTAGTATATGCTGCAGGGCTGCCTGTCGGGATGCTCCCATTAAGCATACTCATTGAGAGGTCAACCAAACGGGCCGCACATCTCTTACCTAGGGTGTCACGTCGGTTCGGGCCTGAGTACGCTCTTTGGTGCCTTTATTTCCGTTTTGCAATAAATTCATGTTAAAATCCCCTGACAGGATGATATTCGCATCCAAATGGGCGAGTTTTAATGTTGCCAGTGTTGCTAATAAATGGTCAACTCTGGTCCGTTTGTGTTTGAACACTGGGTGAATGTAGATATTAAAAATAAGCAAACAATTGAGGGGCGGAGCTTCAAGTTTGACACATTGCAACCAAGAAAACTCAAGGTCTATAGTAGAAACTTGCCAGGGAATGTCGGTTGAAATGAAGATTGAAAGGCCCCCTTTAGCTCTACCTTGGTTGGCGACTTTTTTGGCCGGCTTCAGAAATTCCTTGTAGCCAGTTATGGGTGTAGAGTTTGTCAACCAGGTTTCCTGAAAGAGAAGAATATTGTACTTTGTAATGAATTCCATGAAGCCTGGATCTTCTAATTTAGTACTAAGGCCGAACACGTTCCAGGAGCAGATGTTACAGCCCGGGAGTAAATTGGTGGCTACGTGAGATTTGGTTCATGCCGTGTCTGAGGTTGTTCCGGCCGAGATTAAATCCCGGGATCCTGGAGGCTTAGTGGCTTCTGGGTAAGCAAAGCTGATGGTAATTTTCCTGGTCGTGGGCTCTTTCCTCTTTGGAAGGCTTTGATGGTCTGGGCCTTTGGCTCCCTTTAACAGGCCCGCTGGTTGAGTAAATGGTTGAAGCAGGTTGGGGTAGCAAGGGGGGTCTATCTTATTTAACTTAATACCCCACTTTGCAAATTGGTCCCTCTGCTGCCAAATTTGTTCAATAAGAGAGTTGGCTACAAACGTTGCTGTGGTTGTTTCTTGGCCCATGAAATGCGAGTTCTGTTTAAACTCTATACTAACGATGTCCCAGGTATTTATGTGGCTCAGAGGGGGCAGGGCTTTAAAGAGTGTGAGCAGGACACTTCTGCTTAGGATATCATGATTTCCCCTTGAAACGTAGTGAGGGATAAAGTCCAGTTTGTTGTTGAGTAAAGAAGTGTCCCACTGCGACTCTTGATGTACACCCCTTACCGTTACTTTGTCGGCCAGTATGGGCTCTATGATAGTCGATGGTATGGTCGAAATAACGTTGGTGATGATTAGTGTACATTGTTCGTTAACCCTTGTCCAAATAGCATTATTGCTTCCCGGGTTTAGATCATGGGTTAAATCTGGGTGGCAATTTTCTTTCCTCTCATTGTCAGTAACCAAATTTGCTACCCGTGGGCAGATTGTGCTAATTTCTTTCGTGACATTCCTTGATGTAGTTGAGGGTTTCACAGTTTGTGTGGTTTGTGTAGCCTGGGTAGATAAAGGATGTTTCTCTTTCCTTGGAGGCTTAAATATACTGTATATTTTTCCAGACTGCGGTAGTTCCTGTTTGGTGTCAATTAGACAGCTACGTGTAGTAGGTAGGGTGGATAAGGAGTTCAGTTGATCCTTGTTTATAATTGCATCCGGGGGAGGTAAAGCCGCATCATGGTCACTCTGTTTCGTTCCCTGGTCGGTTTTGGCGGGAAATAAGTTGGTTGCCTGTCTAGAATGTCTTCTATTTCTTGCTTTTCTAAGGCATTTTCTCTCCCGCTTGGTTAATATCTTGGTCGCTGTTGACGGCTGACCTAATGATTGCTCACATTGATCAATTAATTGAAGAGCCGAAACGTTTAGATTGTCAGAGGTTTTAGCTGAGCTAGGTGCGGTTGAATCTGCCTGTATTTTTTCTAAGTTGGATTCCATTCCACTGGTAATGTGCTCCCCGTGGGGCAGGGTTGTATGGTGTCCATTGCCCATAATGCCTCGTGATCTATCTTTGCTTGTGAAACATTCTTTGTTGGAACTTCCCTAGTTGTGACCAAAAGGTCTGACAGAAGGGTGGGGACCGCCGCTAATTTGTCGATTATTTGGGTGCAGTGGCAGTGGCACATTTGGTATGTTGTTTCCCGGTCTCGCTGCACCCTCAAGATCATCTCATTGAAACTCTGCAGTTTCTGTTCTACTCCCTGAACGTGGATTGCTAGGATGTTTAGGAGGTCCACTTGGGTGTCCAGCTTATCTGCATGGTAAGTCATTGCTGTGGCGATTGTATCCATTGTTTGTAACAAAAGCTGCCAAGCTGAAGATGTTGGGAGACTGCCTGGTTCAATTGGAGATGCCTGGGCGTTATGTTCACAGTAGTTTGAACATGCTGACAAAGGAGCTTGTAGAAGACCCGAGGTCCCGCTAGGTTGTTCCTTTGTTTGGGAGGGATGCCACAAGTGAGTTAAACCATGCATATCAGGGTAGAGAAACCGCTCCTCCTGTAAATTAACCTGGCAAGGGATCTGGCCCTTTTGTTGTTCCGCAGGCACTTCCGACAAGAGCGAAGAAAAGCCAGGCTTATCGCTATTGTTTGTGTTGAATTTGGAGAAGACAGACTCCTGAGCTTCGGGGTGTTGCGCGCCTTGGGATTTTGTCGGATTCCCAATTAAACTCAAGGTATTTGTGGTCGTCTGGTTGGTGGGGGCCCCTTAATTGAGGCCTTGGGGGCCGTCGTTTCCAGGTGAAGTTAAAAGTATTGTCTGCTGACTGAGGAGATCAACGGGAGAGTGATGGTGGTGTATTTGTGCCTCGAAAACTTGATTGTTTTGCCTTCGTCTGAGTTCCGGCGGGAGGAGAGCTTTAGATGATAAGAGTTGGAGGCTTGAAACTGCGTTGGTTGCTTCGTGCGGGGCTTCCCAGCCCGATTGCTGAGGTGCCTGGGAACTTCTCCTCCCGCACTCGCAGCTCGTGGTCCCTTTTTCGCTGGGGGGGCTCGTGGTGGCCTCACTCACAGAAACTGTGCTAATACTGGTTTCGTCTCTTGCTTTAAGGGCCCTAAGGTCATTGCGATGTCGATTATCCGAAGTAGATTTTATTACGACTTTTAAAAAGTCCAAAATCAGTGCCCGTTTGCTGCTGTTTGGTGCTGAGTGATGCCTAATTGGGACCACAGAAGTAGCTTTGGTGCTGCCTCCCCATTTTGCTTCTGAAGTTGCCGCTGTGGGTGTTTTTGGTATGACCTTTGGCCAGTTGCTTGCATTTGTTAAAGTTGCGTCCATTAGGACTCCCAATTCTTGCCGCCTGTCTTTATCTTCTTTAATTGGTGGACAAGTTGCTGTGGAGGTCATACTAGGGAGATCTTTGGCTGCAGCCTCTTTGACCTTTTCCTTGTCCTTGTCCTTTGGCAGGGGTGCTCCTCTGATTTTCCCTGACCGCATTCCCCGTTGCCACCACCACAAATGGGAGGAAGAGAGAAGATGAGTAGGACTTCAGTTGGGGTGGGGGGGTAGTGCGATGTTGCGTGGAGCAGGTGCAGCTTGGCCCAGTCTCAGGCTGGGTGGCAGTGGGGGGTGGGTGAGAGCAGGGCACGCTGGGGGCCACAAGCAGCACCCAACCTAGTTGGGCCTCCTCTGCGGACACTCCCGGGCACTTCACTCTGCGGCCTCCTGCTAAGGAAGGCCGCGCTCTCGCACTCTTGAAACCCACTCTTGAAACCCACTAGAAGCCTGCTTGTGGGCCTCACAGCACACTTGCCTGCCTGAGCCTGTGCCTGTTCCTGTATCCGACCTCCTGCCTCTTCTCCGAACCACCGCTGCTGCCTCCGCCACCACTGCCATTCACCTTCCCAATTTTCCCGGGGTGTACCTGATTTTATGTAGACCCGCTAGTGTGTGGTGTAGAGATGGCTGCAGTAATGGGAACGGGCCGTGGGCTACGGGCAGAGGAGGGCAGAAAGGGCAAAAGCCAGAAACCAGGAGCGGCGGTTCGGCGTCTCCCCCTCACAATCGACCGCCAAGCTGCTGCTGCTTCGGTCAGCGCGAAAACCTGGAACGGATTCCAATTGTTTCTTTTGCATATGTCGCCCTAAGTGGGAAGGGTATGCCCAGACATGGGTCCGGTGCTCACTACACCACTGGATTCAAGCTAGCCTGGCTGATGAAGGGTGATGCCCTGAAACTGGTCTCAGGATGCTTGTTTCAGGTCCAGGGAGGACCTGGCTTGGCAGTTCGGGCTGGACTGTTCCCACAAGGAACAGGGTCAAGACTAATTTGCATATGGTTGGGTCCAAACTGGGGTGGTGTGGTGAGCAAAAGAATGACGGATTTAACCCAGATCCTTGTGACTGGGGGTGAATGTTTGCATTGTCCAGCATTCCGTCAATCAATTGTTTCTTTTGCACTTTAAGAAAGTCGGCATTTTCTTGCTTTACCATCTTGTGCCTCTGCCTGCAAGTGGAATCCACGTCTGGTTTAGACTGACAGTTGGGCTGTTTGTGCATTTACTCTAGACAGTCACACAAAGGGAGCTGAGGTGTGCCCTGCATATCCTGATGGCCCATCGCCAGGCTGATGTGTCTTCATGAGCTAGAGTAGTGGGAGGAGTTGTCACTGACACCTGAATAGGGCTGTGCCTGTCCTCACACAAAGCTGTCTTCACCCCCCTGTAGTGTGTCTGGAGCCAGGTCAGAGAAAAGCAGAGTCTTGTGCACTACAAAGACTTTCCTTTGAAGTTTGCCTACTTTAAAGGCAGAAACTGGTATAAGTACTTGAGCTGTGACACCAAAACTTTAAAAGACTTCCGGACTAAGAGGAGATTCTGCCACGTAGAAGAGCTGGAGAAGCTGTAGGAGGCGAACTGCCACTCTGCTTGTTGCTGTGTTGTGCTATCCTACTGCTTGCTGCTTCTGTCTTGGGCAGAGGAAGGACTGGATTGTACTTTCTTATCCTGCTTATCAAGGTTCTCCAAGGGCTTGCGTGTGCTTGCCTCCTGTTGGAAGTCTCAGGGCCATCAAGGACTTCATCTGCTGCTTCACTGAACTCCTCTGCTGGGAGTTCTGACCTGCCAAGTGGTGCCTAATCCAGTACTGGGCCCTTGGCGGTGGTTTTGCTGCTCCAAGAGCTGTAAATCCACGTATTGCCCTTCAGCGCTGGTTTTTCCGCTGCAAGCTTGCTGTGCAGTTAAAAAAACTACGCATTGCCACGGTGCGGCTGAAAAATTGATGCAGTGCCATGTGTGACTGGAAGAACCACTGCAGTGCCTGTTTCCAGAGCACCGTGTCTCTGATGTCCGAGACCCCCGCACTGACTCTGACACAGGCCCGGCTATGTGGATGAAGGAATCGACGCATCACCTGCTCGCGGCTGGAAGAATCGACACAGCGCCTGTTTCGCTGCCGCCGCATCGACCCCAGCATGCCCAGATTTTCCACACATCGCACCTAGGCACCAAGTTTCCAGCGCATCCCCCCACAGTAAGGAGCCACTTACAGAATTTGACGCATAACGTCTACTCGCAGGAAGGAATCGATGCAACAATTCTCCTGTGTGCAGCAGAACTGACAGCTCCATCCCCGCAGACTCAGGAATAGATGCATTGCTGGTGTTTTCTGATGCTTCCCTCCTTTGCGGCGGGTTTTCATCTAGGATTTTGATGCATCAAAGGTACTTTGTGCTAAAATCAACTCATCCATTGAGTTCTATGGACTGAATTGTTTAAACAATTAAAAAATGATATCTTTACTTATGTATGTTGGATTTTTGTCGTTTTGATCTTGTTTGATTTAGATAAAAATTGGTTATTTTTCTAAACAGGTGTGGTGTCCATTTGTAGTGTCTTCACTGTGTTACTGTGTGTTTTATGTACAAATGCTTTACACATAGCCTCTGAGATAGGCCTGACTGCTTGTGCCAAGCTACTGAAGGGGTCAGCAGGGGTTATCTTGGGTGTGTAACTCCCTTAACCTGACTAGAAGGAAGGGTTCCTACTAGGACAGGGTGCATACAAACTAGAGACCCCCATTTCTAATAGTCAGCCAGTTTATTCTGCTTATACTGATTGTTTAAGAAATACAGTGAAAATTATTTTTAAAATCTTATTCAAGGATTAGCATTGCTTTGATTAAGTCTCCATGACTCACTTAAAAGATTAATAAACAATTCATGTGCTTTATATGGTTTTACAATGTTTAAAATCTTACCTTATAGTGAAGTCGGATCTTAAATTACAGTTCTGAATTGCAACTTTTAGAACGTTGGTATTTTCTTACTTTAGCCATTTGGTGCCTGCTGCGTGCCTATGATCAGATGTCTGGGGTGGGTGACAGCTGGGCTTTGTGCATTCCCCTAGACAGCCACACAAAATGGGAGCTTAGGTGTGACTGGATGGGCCATCCTGGCAGGATGGGAGGAAGGAGTTAGACCCATCCTCACTTACTCCTCAATAGACTGTGTCCTGTCCCCACACAAAGGGCTGCATATTCCCCTGTAGTGAGTCTGATGCCAGGGCAGTATGGGCAAGACATCTGTGCACTTTAAATACATCTCTTTGAAGTCTCCCCACTTGAAAGGCACTACTGGTTAAAGGTACTGGACCTCTGACACCACCACATCAGTACACTTCGGGACCAGTGGATACTCAGCTAGGAAGAAGGAGTGCTATGCTACTGAAGGACTGCCACTCTGCTGGACTGCTGATCTGGAAGAACTGATGTCCTGCTGTGCTGACATGCTGCCCTCCTTGCCTGGGTGAGAAGGACTGGACCTGCATCACTTGAACCCAGAACCCAGAGTGACTTTGAGGGCTGGTTGGCTGGCCTCCTGATCTGAAGCCTCAGGAACATAACAGGCTTTTAACAACCTTGCATTCACACCTGGACTTTGCCATCATGAGCCTACCCTGCCAAGTGGTTCCACACCAGTCCTGGACCCTTGGAATTGAGCCTATGATTCTTACCCCAGAGAACTGACGCATCTTCCCTGCTGAGCGGAGCATCCTCGATCCAAACTTATGCATCTCCTTGCCTGAGCAGCGCATCTTCAAGCAGAACAGAGGCATTGCTGCAGTTGCATCGATTGGGTCTGGCGCAGAAGGTCCGCAGCACCCTTCGCATTTTCAAAACCGGCGCATCGCAGACGGCGCAGCACATCTCTGACCCAGGTCATCACATCCCTCATCGATGATCTCTCAACGATGACGACGGCCTCTGCATCACATCCTCATAGCTCACTGGAACTGGTGCATCACTCTAGCTGCGCACCGCATCCTCAACACTTCGCATCATAAGCCCCTGTCAACAGGATCCTCTACAACAATGCAGAGGACTTCACACCACAATCTCACCACAACTCAGAACCAACACTGCCATCTGTGAGTCTACCTTGCCAATGTGGTGCCACCCCAGTCCTGGACCCTAGAAGTGGGCCAAATGTGCTTACCAGCAGAACCGATGCATCTTCTCTGCTGAGTGGTGCATCCTCGAGCAGAACCAATGCATCTCTGCTGTTGTGTGGATTGGGCCTGGTGCAGAAGGTCTGCAGTGCCCTTTGCATCTTCAGAACTGACGCACAGCGCATCTTCAACCCAGGTCCTGGCATCCCTCATCAATGGCTGCTCGATGACAACCTACACATGACAGCCTCGCAGCTCATCAGAACCAACACATCGCTCCAGCTTCATGCCGCATCCTCGATGCTCGGGCTTTGCATTGCAAGCCCCCGTCGATGGGATACTCGATGATGATGCATAGGACCTCGCACGGCAGTCTTACCGCGTCTCGGAACCGACGCATTGCTTCGACTGAGCAACGCTTCTTGTCTCGGACACAACCAGGATTTAAGGTACTTTGTTCAGCTTGCCTAACCTGGTCCCTGTAGATGGCCCACGCTCAATCACGGTTGGCCTGAACTTGTGACTTTGTCCCGGGATGGCTCGATCAGATGTCCCTTGTTGGTGCTTTGTGCTTTTTGGTGCTTTTTTACCCTACATCTTTTAAATTCAATGTCTTCGTTTTCCCTTAGTGGATTTTTGTTGCTTAGGTCTTGTTTTATTTATAAAAATATACTTTATGTTTCTAAATGGCTGTGGGTTCTTTATGTTTGGGGGATTCACTGTTTTACCTGTTTGAAGTGCGAAGTGCTGCCCAAATACTTTACACATTGCCTTCAAATTAAGCCTAACTGCTCTGAGCCAAACTACCAGAGGGTGAGCACAGGTTAATTTGGGGATCACTGGTCCTGTACCCTGACTAGGATTGTGGTTACTACTTGACCAGGGCTCACACCCCAGTCAACCAGTAACTCCATTTCCCCCTGTAATTAGGTGTTATTCAGTACTGTATATGTAATAGGATTCATACTTTGGCATAGAAAAGTAATTGGACGCAGAAGTGTGACGCTTCAGAAATTAAATACCAAAACTTAACAGTATGATAAAAAGCGAGTTTTAGAAAGAATGTGTAGTAAGATGTATTATTTATTGCTCTAAAAATACTAGTTACAATTTGCAAAGTTTCTGAACTGACCTGTGACAAATAGGGCAGTTCGGACAATTAAGATTCTGAGTGGGTCATAATCCAACCTACAGCATTAATATTTGTGAGGTTGGTCCAAATTGTAACTTACCCTCATTCGAAGCCATCACAAAATGGTATCCTGCTGGAATCAGCAGTCCACCACGTCTGTGATTGCCTTTCAATACTGTAAACTTTTTAATATCCCCATTTTCCTTAAAGGAAACAGGGCTGCGTTTAATAAGAAAGCTTACTTTCTTGTGTTTGCTTGAGAATTGGCTGCTCCCCAACAAATAGTTTTTTTTTATTCACAAAGGGCAAAAGAAGAGAAAAGAACCCCATCACTTTTACAAGTGAATTACAACACTAAGTTGGCGGGCGATAAAATTACAATGATTTGAAACAAGATTTGTAATTAAAAAACATTAATAAATCTGTTACAAATTCAGAATTTTCAAGTTATCCATTGAGAATCCTATTTTAAATACATAAAATGATATACGTGCATAAACATTATAAACTTAATACCAGGAGATAAATATTCAATCTTTCATGTTTTCAATCATTGGGCCCCAAATCTGTATGCCCAACTTTCAACTATGTGGCCCTTTAAGAGAGTAGAGGCTATACTCAAGAAATAAATATACCGTAAAATCTAGCTCTCCACATCTCAAAAATGGGAACTTCTGTCTGTAGCCAAATAGTCGCTATACAGAGCCGAGCCACAGCAGTGGTTACAAAGATCAAATAACGGGACTTATGGTCTGGTTGCCCCTCGATCAGGTCTTCACCAATTCCTAACATCATTATAGACGCCATAATCTTTATTCCGACCCCTGTTATCTCCTAGAGGGATTTCTCAATGTGTCCAGCAAGTTGAGTCAAATGCCCGCATGTTTAAAAAATATGTACAATATCTGCAAGGTCTGCTCCACAGCGAAATCACTTCCCATCATTGGCCCCGCCCCATTTGAACATTTTTGCAGGGGTATGACAAGGGTTAAATAAAGTCTAAACGTGCTTTGCCTTTATTTTAGCAGAGGTCAGAATCTTCCCAGCTGTGTCAATCTATTGCTCCACAGAGAGACCTTGGCCCCCCACTTGAATATCCACTTAAGGTTTTGGGTATCTAGATCATCCCTCTGTGTGTCCAGCAGAAAGTTATATAATACCCTAACCTTAGCCCTGCGTCTGATAGCCTCCACAAGAGAGTTCGGTTCTATCACCCTCTGTAAAAAATTTGTAAAAACTTAAAAAATTCTGTTTTAGGCAGATGGTATTTATCGGCCAATATTGCAAAAGAAGAAATAAGACCCCCCCCTCATTATAATAATCACCTATTTGTGTGATCCCATTACATCTCCATCTATCTACCATCCTATCCCAAATAACGGCAGGTAATAAAGTTGATGCAGATGTGGGTGTATAGTACGAGACCCCTTCAATCTGGAAACATTTTTGTACAGGCTTACAGACCTTAAAAGCAGTGATTAAAACCTTAAAACTGGTCTTTTTATAATAACTTAATTCCAGCGTTTTAAATAGACAATTCTTTGCTTCAACACCCAGCAACATCTGATATATGGACGGGGTCTCAGCAATATTGCCGACCTCCTCTCCTGTTAACAAAAAATCGGCATATTTTGCTGTATACACGCATAATAGTATAGTGTAGTATAGCACGTATATCATTTTATGTATTTATTCTGCTTTTATCTTGAGGATGAATTGCTCCTTTTATTATCTTTATGTACTGTGATATCTTTAATGAATTTTTGCTGTATTTATTCAAGTTATGGATTGAAAGAAAAAAAAAAAAAGAATGATGCTGTACCGGTTTCAATTCCGACTGGGTTGGAATTAAAACTGGCCCATCATTCCGGCTGGCTTCCGACAGGGTCAAGCCTGTCAGTCGTTCGGAGGCTGGCCCGTAATCCCGCCCTTGGGATTACTGTTAAGTGGGAAGTTATAGGGGCATTATATATATTCTCAAGGACTCATCGCCGAGTTAGCGGCACTTTATCGCAGCCAAAGTGGTGATAAATTCATCGCACCATTCACGAGCAGGTGCTAACAGCCGATATCACCAGTTTACCCGCGATAGCAGCCGCAAAAAACATCGCCACAGATGACACCGGCAACTAACGCTAATGAGATGCAGAGTAGGCGTTCCCGTGCAAAAACCAGCGAAAACACCACTCCGCAACATTCTCAACGACCAGCCAGATCGGCGATAAGATTCAAAAACATGCGATAAGGCGCGTTAGCAGCATCGATTTAACACCTGCTCCTACCTGGTGTTAAGTCGGACGACAACCTGCACCATAAAAGGGAGCCTAGCCCACAGCCACACCAGAAGAACAACAGATGCCATGGAGCTACTGATCATGCAGCTCGGAGCCCCAAGAGGGCCACAACACCCACCGCCACCATCGCCAGGACCCCCACCCCCCAGGACCTCCCCCAGACTACCACAGAGGCAGCGCAGACAAAGACACTGGACACCGGACCTTCCGAAAACGCACCAGCCTCGGAGACTTAACGCCAGAGGAAGTCATTGCCCACTACAGGCTCAAATGGACAACCATCCTCCGCATCCTGACCCTCATTGCTCACAGGCTGACGGTACCAACACAGCGGAGAACCAACATCCCTCTGCAGACAAAGCTGCTGGCCGTGCTGCACCTGTTGGCCTCTGGGACCTTCCAACCAACATCTGCCAGAGTCGGAGGAGTCTCACAGCCAGCCATGTCAAAGTTCCTCACACCTGTCTTGGATGCCATCATCAGCTTGGTACCCCAGCAACTTTACTTCCCACACACTGCGCAGGAACAGCTGGAGATCAAGCAAGGCTTCTACGCCATAGCTGGCTTCCCGCACGTGTTGGGGGCAATCGACTGCACACATGTACTCCTCGTGCCCCCTGCCGCCACTGCACACAATTACCGCAACAGGAAACACACACATTCCATCAATGTGCACGCAATAGTGGACCACCGGGGACTCTTCACCAATGTCGTCGCCAACTACCCAGGCAGTATGCATGATTCCTTCATCTTCCGACAGTCCGTCATCAACCAGCGCTTTCAGGATGGAACCTATGGAAATGCACTGCTCGTCGGTAAGTAACAACGGAACACACCACACACCTCAACTCCACCAACATACAACTCACAACTATGGGAATGCACACATCACAAAATCACATACAACATGACAACCAACATCCACATATAGCTGTGTCGTACCCCCCTGTAGGCGTTGCCGGAGTGGGCTGGCGTACGACAGTCCAGCGTAGGGGTGTGGATAATCACCCCGGGGCACTGGGCGTGGTTAAGTGTTGGGCTTGCCAATGAAGTACCTAATGTGTGTGTCCGTGTTGTAGTGTCGGCGCCACCCGTCCCGCAATGGACAAAGTTGCAATGTAACATGCCCCCGGAGTGCGGGCTCGGCCGAAGGGATAAATGAATGAGCGCAAGCCCGCTCGGGGTCCGGGATCATACATGCCAACTGTTGTGTGTGTATCGCTATTACTGCAGCATAAGCCAAAGGTCTTGCCTCGACCGCATCGTGAGTTCAGCCAGCCATGAACTCTACATCTGTGTCCGCCCTATCCTTACCATAGGACTACACACATGTGGCCACCCACCTTCAACGCACAACATCACAGTGTCGTTGTCAGGCTTGTGGACATGCGCAGACAGGCATGACAATGGTGTGCCGTAGGAGTGCAAGTGATGCAACCGCGTAGTGCACACAAATAAATAGGCTCGGGGAGAGGGAGGAGCAGCAGTGAGGCTACGTAATACACATTGATGGTGCTCATTTGCTACAAGCAGTACATGTCAAACATGAATCACTATGACACACAGATCACACGCCAATCAACTAGTGAGCCTGCCAACACATCATGCAGAACCAACTATTGACTCATGTCTCTCTGCACTGTCACAGGTGATCACTCTGCCCTTGGATAATGACCCCCTCCGAGCCCCAAACACACAGGCCCAGAGGCAGTACAATTGGGCCCACAAACGCACCAGTGTTGAAGTCACGTTTCAGGTGCCTGGACATCATAAGGTGGGAGGCTCCTGTACAGCCCAGACATCGTGTGCAAGATGATCATTGAATGTTGTGTGTTGCACAACATATGTGTACGCACCAATGCCCCATGGTTACAAGTGCCAGATGCACCGGAAGATGATGAGGAAGATGAGGCAGGTGGACCACACCCCACTGCAGCTTAGCAGGAATAGCCCGTAGGAACAACATCATTGACAATTTCTTCACATGAGGACGTCACATTGTGACAGTCCTTAGCAATCATGAGACAGTACAAAATGACCACAGGCACAGCATGTGCAAATAAATTCATTTCAACACACATTCCCTGAGTTTCTGTATGTGTGCTGCAGTGTGGCACGGGGATCAGGGACATGATCCAGAGTCATTGTGGGTGTGCAGTGTGCTCTACTTAATTGTGCATGTGTGCCATTGTGCCCATCTCCCCCCGTCCCCCCAGTCCCTGGTCGGTACTCACCCTGTTGATGTTGTGGCAGGTCATGTTGAGCAGTGTCCCGATCCCCAACTCCTGGCACCGTATCCCGACTGATGACTGTGGCCACCATTTTCTCAATGTCATCCAGCTCCTGGTGTGCCGCTGGTCCCCCACCTCAAATCTGCATTGCTGCTTTCATGTTGGCATCGAGTTTCTTCTTGGTTTTGCCCTTCACATCATTCCAGCACCTCTTGACCTCTTCCATTGTCCTCCTCGACACTCCGAATGCATTCACGTTGTTCACGATGTACTGCCACATTTCCGTTTATGTTGCCGATGACACAGTGGAGGTGACGAACAGTTGTTGGTAGTGTTCTGTCACCTCCGTGACGATGATCCGGTTTTCCTGCAGACTGAACCCCGTCTTCCTCTTCCTCTTCTCCTTGCCCTTCCACGGCCCCGGGGTTCCTGGCTGGTCATCTGTGGGGCTTGTGGGGTTCGCGTTGTCCTCTGCACTCGGTCCAGGTGCGTCCATGGTGCTACGCAGTTACATTTTTTAATCTTTTTTTTCTCTGCATTTATAGTGCATTTTCCCACATGTCGCGTGGGAATCGCAGGCCTGTCGCTGGTTATCGCTGATTTTTGTTTCGCGATTTGGGACATCGCAACTTTTTCAGCGTTCGTGTTTCGCATTTTTTTGGCGTCGCATTGATTTTAACGCGGGCATTTGTCGCATTATCGTGAGACTATCGCATGGTGCCGCCGGGTTGAGAATACTGCGTTAACACAGTGTTATTTACCCGCGATAGACTGCGATGTGAGAAGTTGCGTTAAGCGAATTTGGAGATAGTTAACACACGTTCTTGAGAATATCCCCCATAGATTGTTTCCTGCCCGCGTTTTGTGCCCCCAGGCACCCGTTCCCCATTCCCTCCTGCTCTTGTATTGCGATGGAATCAGCTGGCATTCTAGAATGTCAACTGATTCTGGTGTCAGTTAGAGTGCCGGTTGGGAGTTGACGCATTGTGTCTACTGCGCTGTCCTCCCACATTGGTGTGCTGTACTTCTACTTCTTCAATAAAGTTAACTTATGGTAAAAACAAAAGAGAGAGAATCCTATTTTAGGAGTCAGAAAACATTTTTAGACTCCTAAAATGTGATTAGTTCATAGCAAAAAGCCATAGTGAAGCATGTGCGACACTTAAAATGTTTCATACTTCTGGTCCTACCTGAGCGAAGCAGGCCGCATCAAAAAGTTGATAAGTGGAGAAAACGCCACATCTGCTTAAGTTAGCGCAATAATAGAAACGTACGTTTACGCCATTCTGGCGCAGGCATAACCTCCCCCCTTAAAAGATGCAGAACTGCAATGCATTAGCGTAGGAGCCCACTTGACAGCGAGTGGCATACATCTAGCTTCCAGCATACATACCTCGAACCATGCGCACCCATGTGATATTTATCAGTATTCTTGCTGGCACTGAAAAGTTGCCTTTCCTACCTTATTGCCACTGGATCCGCCCCCCCTTACGGAAGTTGGGAAATGAACAACATCGTATGCAGTCGAGTCCTTGCAGTCAGTGTAGCGACCAAATTTGATCTTTCCCTTTCTTTAAGGCCATTACCTACTAAGGCGTGCCATATGCTATCTGCGTCGCAACCGTGTGCTGAGAAAATGATTGAATCTTTCCAGTGTTCCCTGTGTGACCAACAAATGTGTTGAAAAGGCGCCATATGCCGCGTGGGTAGCTCCTCAGCATTTTTTGCTGAATTGGTATATTCTCCAGTTAGCTGCTTGCTTTCAATGGGAAAGCATATTTGGGTGACATGTTGTCCTTTTCAGAGTAGAAGTTGTACTCAACGCACAACAGGAAGTGACGGCAACAAGCGCAGGCCTGCCTGCAGCATCATTAACTTGTACATTAGACTAATGGAATTTCTGCTTTCAATTTAGGCTTCTATAAAGATGAAACTATTATCTGCTTTCAGAAGAAAATGATTCCTCACCTGCATTCATGGCGGTGCTTCGTGTTACACGCTGTACCTTACAGTGTTTTTCAACTGCACATAGTGGTTTCAGTAGGCACAAATGTTTCTATGATCACATACTTGATGGATACTGCATGGATATGGTCAGTTAAATAGTATTTTATGATGAATTATAATGTGAGGGGATTGTCGGGTAGTAAGATGGGACTTTTATTGATTTTTATTGTTAACCGTGTTTTTAGAATGTTTTATGGACAATTGTCTAAATAAACTTATCTCCTACCTGAATGGATATTGTTGAGCAATGCCTGTTATATCCTGAGATTTTGTGCTACAGAAAGAGATAGTTGGGAGGCCATAGCTGCACAGGAGTTACTGCTGGGTCTTCCTGTAGCAATGCTGGCAGTCTTCAAGAGGTTTGTTTTGTGTGAGGCTTCTCTTCTGCCATTCACAACATTTGTTCTAAAATCATTCACACAATTCTTTCGTTTTCAAAAGTCTTTTACAGTCCCCACATATATGATGGACTTTCATGCCTATCATTACCTTTCATATTTGGCCATGGCTACAAATCATTCCTCCATTATTGCTCAGAGCATAGCAGTAAGGATGTGAAAACTTTCAAAGTTTCAAATCATTTCAACAGTGGTGACATTTAAAAAAGCAAGTCAAAATTCAACATGAATAGACAGCGGGTAAATGTGCTCTCTGCCACTGTGGCCATAAGAAAGCTGATACCGCTTGCCAGCAGCACCCTGTCCATTTACTGTCACAGGAAGTCCAGACCCAAAAGAGACTGGTGAAGAGTGCCTATTACAGTGTTTACTCTTCTGAGAAAGCATTGTCCCTGCCAAAAGTCAAGGCTACTGGCACCTCTAACATTTAGCAAGGACCGCTCTTTTCATTGGCAGACCAAAATGACTGAATCCCTGCAGCCTAAATTACCACCCTTTCCTAGGGGCAAGAGGGATATCTTGATGCTGGGAAGTAGAATGGGGTGATATCAAATTTTGCCTCTGAGAAAGTGAGGCCAAGCTGGAATTTGGGAAATTTCACTGACAAGGCAAAGCATCCCACTTCGCTGGTAAAGTTTAAACGTGTCAGCCTAAAAGAGGAAGGTTGTCCCTAAAAAGCAATATTGAACTATAAGTTGTTCAATAAATTGTAGCAGCACATGCAATGCATCACACACACTGCCTGGGCACATGAAGCATGCTCTCATAACAGACATCTGAATACTGTCCATATCCTGGATTGATCACATAAAGCAGTGGACGCAGTGTACCAAGTTCTGTTAATTATTAGTCCTGACCGGACCTTTTTCCAGTGTCAAAAGAAGTGCAGTCAACTGGCCCACACTCATGTAAAGCTCCACCCAAGACCCTTCCACTGACATTCTGTATGCATGGCAAGTACGTGTATGTGGGGTGAATATGTAGTACATACATATCTAAATTCTTTGCTGGGATCCATTTTCAAAACTGTAGCAAATGGGCCCACACACTCTATCTTGAAATTCATTATAAAAATGGAACCTAAACCATCCCACTTTATTCAAGTTTTACATTCTTCTTGACCAAGTCTTAGAGCATTCAAAGACATCCTGTGTAACCAGCGATTGTGCCTGTATGACAGCCAGTCACACAGAGATGATAATATATCACATGCACTCCGCACAAATTGCTGAAGAAGCTGAGGAACTTCCTAGTACCTGCCTGCCAGCCTGCCCAGAGATTGAAGGAAAGAGCATGGCCCAGGAAGGAGGAGAGACTTTTCAGGAAAAGAAGCAGAGCTATCAGCCAGAAGCAGCTGGCTGTCATCGAGAGTAGCCAACCTTTAAAATGAAGGGTCTCCCAGTGGCATTAAAAAATTAAGCCTGAAAGCAGCTTCATGCAGCAAACACAGACATGGTGGTGTGCTGTCCCCAGTAAGCCACCATCTCTGTGTTTTTTGCAAATCCCAATGGGTTGCAATTTGCGAGCTACCTCATGAATATTGATGAGGTTGAATACAACAGAATATCCCTGGGTCTAGCGAGCCTCAACAGACTCTGGAAGCAAGTGGCACAAGAAGAGACCTTTACGTGTAATCAATGGCAATCCTTTAAAAAGGACGGAATCCCATCGCTCACCGAAGTGACATGCTTCATCATCTGCTGGGATCTCCTCTTGGTTGCAAAACCTAGTGCAGCCAAGGGCTACAACCCCCTCACTAAGAGGGAGGAGCTCAGGGATGTTTTCAAAGACATGGATTGCTAATAGGATTCCCTAAAATCCAGCAGATGTGAAGAGCTTAGATTTGTAAGAGTGATGGGCGCAGTGCATAAATGTGGAATGTGATGTGAAAGTTAAAATTGGCTATCAAAAGAAGAATTTTTTTTATTCATTATCTCTTGATATCCAAATTAAAAACAGTGCAGATGCAGTTATGAAATAATGACTGCATAAGTCCAGAAACAGGGTCTACATGTTTCGGCCATAATGATTATGTGTAATCATGGCCTTCCTCAGGACCTAGATGTAGTAATGCTACTGTGTGTGTGAATATGTGAAACAAAAAATATTTTTGAACAGTGGGTTGAAACAAATACAACCTTCAAACCTGTTATCTAGGTTCTCGGTGGATTAGAGTGTGCTGATGGCACCTAAAGGGGAAAAAAGGGTGACATCAGGAAAAAGGTCAAATGTTTGTGCCAAACGCTAATTCAATACATGGATCATAATGACCCATCGTTACTATTACCTACATAGTGTCCTCATGACATTGTGTGCTGTATCATGCTTACCCGTAATTCACGAGAAAACAGCCTCACCTCACCTGGCTACAGCACAGGAAATGAGGCCCCGCTCTAAGGAAGAGGGAAAAAGAAAAAGGAAAAGGCATAGGTGGTAATCAGACATAGCGCATAACGTAAAGTCTGTAGTACCTATGCTACCTACATAATTAAGAGTCAATACCAATGCTGGTGCAGTGCTAGAAGGAAATGTGCAATATATAATAGTCTAAGATAAAAACATATAATGAGAAAATATGTAATGTGTAATCACGTTTAGCTGAAGTAAAAAACTTCTTGCTCCTAGATTACTCAGATGGAAACAGAATAGACTAAAGAAGATGTCATAACTGAACTGTTGTCAAAGTTCAACAAAATTCGTGAGTGAAGAATACATCAGTTTAAGGTGAAATAACCTCATTGAAAACCATTCTAATGTTTAAAATCGCGGCAGACCAGTTGGTCGGACCAGGCCGCTATGAGGCATTCTCGATTGAACAGAAGAAAAATGCCAAAGCTAAATAAAAACTAAAACTACTGACAAACTTGCGTGTATCAAGATATGAAGCTGCGGCAAGTCTACGCTGTTCACTGGTACTGATAATATTTGTCAAACGCGGCATACCGCATATTATCAATATGTAAAATATAAGCCGCTATGACCCTCCAGGAGAAAACCAAAGAGGGCAACGCCCGTCGCGGTGGGAGAATAAGTCGAACCCACCACTTGTATCGATGTTGCACATAATGAAAAAAGCCTAACTGACTGTGCAGGCCGCAATGGTACTTACCTATCCGTTGGTACCTCGGACCCCAAATGAGCCGCATACGGAGGTAACCGGCGGAAGGTACAGCCGCTGTATTTATATGAATCCACCGCACCGGTGTTGCTCATTAGCTGCCGTGCGGCCCTTCCTGATGACATCAATGAATGGAAACTACAGAAAATCCCACTGCACCATGGGAGTAGTAGTCTTGTTTTATCGGAGGCATTCATTTGTAGGACAGGTCGAATTACAGCACGGCAAAACCTACAATGAAGACCGTATTTCATACATATTACAATAAGCCGAACCCTGGTGTGAACTATCCAATGTCTACAAATAAATGATCCGAATTAGTATTGTACAAACAGTTCATTAAACTACAAAATAAACCGATCATGACGATCGGTTGTAGAGTAACTACCTCTTTAGAGTGCCCAGATGGAACACTGGCTCCAAATATTTGTAAATGGACTTTAGATATAGATACATGGTGTTCCAGTGTAAAGATTTATTGATGAGGTTGGTCAATCGCAACACCATTAGGAATCACTAAATATGTCGGAGACACATTTGTGCATCGCATTTTGCAAGTACCTAACTGCGAGTCGCATAAATTCTTAATTAGGGAGTCACAAAATGATTAGTTCGAACATGTGGCCTTTAGACTCTATGGGGTACACGGGGAGTCGCATATATCGGCAAACTCACCATAATTCAGGACCTGAAGTTACACCAGACCAGTTCTAAGGCTCTTAAGTTTTACTTTTTTGTAGAACTTCAGAGGACCAAATTTATTTAAAAAAAATAATTTCTGATGTTATGACTTTTTAGTATTGCCTGCCACATTAGACCTCTATCTGATTGGTCCTGGAGCATCTTAAATTGGAAGGCCCCAAAATAAAGTTGAATGTCTGGCAATTGCTGCCTCCTTTTAGCGTAGTTCTTAGGTTTTTTCCATGCTACTTTAATTCCTTTAAATTGGCCAACGAAAGCTTTTACATTTACTTTGAATCTTGTGTACATTATGTTTCTCAAAAGCAAGTTTCATACAGTAAAAAAGTGAGTTTAGGAAGAATTCACATTTTAATTAAATTAACACAACCATATATATTCAGTGAGAGTTTCTGCAATTTCTTTAATAATTTATTTATCTGACACTGACTCCTTTCTAGATTGTTAATCGGGATCAGGTTTATATTCTAAACTATTTCAATGCCTAAATATCTCATCTCTTTCTTCAGAAGCCGGATCTCATAACCTAAATTCCATGCCAGGATTGTCATCAATCGATTCGAGTAGAGAATTTTGACAGAGTTGATAAAACTCGGGATAGCAAATTTTTTCGAACTGGCCCATAGGTATTGCCAGTTAAACTGGTCGAAGGCTTTGGCTGCATTAAAGATTACCACTAAACAAGGGGATTTAAACTGTTTTTGCCAAATCCAATGCGCCAATCAGGTAATGTACTAAATCAGTTAGAAGTCTCCCAGGGATAAATCTCTGCTTATCTTCTCAGACCAGTTTCCCCAGTATCAATGTCATGGGTACATAAATGTGTAATTCCAGAAGTAGGGAAACAGTGAGGCAAAATGTCAGAGCAACTGGTGAAAGTCCCTCTGCTTTTCAGAGGATAGGGATCAGGATAGGGGTGGGGTTAACACCCGCCACTCACACATCTTTCTCTTTCGGTGACAGGAGATCAGGGAGAGATTCACTCTCTTCTTCCTCCCCATCATCTGTCACCAACAGCATGGTGACCTCAGACCTCTCTTAGTGGGGTTTGAGATGATTGAGATGGAGTACGGGTCTTGAAGTACAGCAGGTAGGTTGTCCTCTTCCACTCAATCACTTCCTAGAGCCCAATCCAATGGTCTTGGAGGGCCCTTGTCTCCTCTGATCCATCACCCACACTTTCTGGCAAGGTTGAAACTTCACTAGGGTAGCCATCCGGTTGTACCACCACTTCATGACTTCCTGACTGGCCTCCAAGTGCTCAGAAGCTTTCTTACAGAAGCTGGCCATCTGGTCCTGAGGGCTAGCATGTAGCTAACCACATACTGGGAGGGGGCTTCTTGAGGACTTGCTCCCACCCCTCCCTTACCAGAGTGAGAGGTTCCCTGACAGAATGACCATACTGGAGCTCAAGAGGACTAAACTCAACTCCCTTCTGTAGCACCGCCCTGTGGACAAAAAGCAGGAATGACTATAGGATGTCCCACTTCTGCCTCATGGGCTCAGGTGGGCCCATAATCATGCCTTTTAGGGTCTTTTTGGACCTTTCAACAAGCCATTGGTTTGTGGTTGGTAAGATGTGGAGATTTTGTAGGTTACCTCACACTCCTTCCACATGGACTTCATGTATGTAGACATGAAGGTGGTGCCCCTGTCAGACATCACTTCCTTGGGGAATCCCCCTCGGGTGAAAATCCCCATCAGAGCCCTAGCCACTGCAGGTGCAGTCACAGAGGTATTGCCTCTGGGTACCTAGTGTCATGGTCAACCAAAATTAAGATAAACCTGTTGCTTAAGGCAGTTTTAGGGTCCTAGGGACCAGCAATGATGCACAACCTTCTAAAGAGTGTGCCAACGACAGGTAAGGGATTCAGGAAAGCATTCAGCTTTTTCCCTGTTTCCTCACTGGCCTGGTAGGAGAGACAAGTCCTGCAGAATGTACCTGAAGATATCTTTATCTGGTGCCAAAAGAAGTGGGAGACAAGCTTAGCAAATGTTGTGCCTTTCCCGGGTGTCCTACCAGGGGATTTTCATGAGCCATCCCCAGTAGGAAGGCCCTGTAGCATTGGGGGACAACCACCATACTTTGCTGCCCCATGCCCAGGGGCCTTAGGCTCACTATACAGGAGGTAATACTCCCAATTGATATTGTAATCTCCAGAGGTGTCACCATTGCCTGGGCTTCTGCATGACGCCTCTTGCCCTCTAGGATGGGGCACTCCTTCCGTGCCTTACAGAACTCCTCCCTGGCGGGCGCACCCTCTACTTCCTATCCAGCAAGATCAGGCAGGTCACCAAGGGAGGCAATGTCCTCCCCTTTAGACTCCAGGGTGGCATCCTGTTGCGCCCCATCCACCTGTACCATGGTAGTTTGAGGGGCTAGATTTCCAGGCCCCCTGCCTTTCACTCATTCATCCATGTATCTATACATCCACCATTGATTTTATTCCATCCACACACCCATCCATCAATATATCCATCCATTTATCTATCCATCCTCCCTTAAACAGACTCTCTCCCTTTCACTCTTCAATTCTTACATCCATCCTTTTACTCATTCATCCATGTATCTATCCATCCTCCATTGATTTCATTCCATCCATTCATCTATCCACTCATCCTTCCTTTCACTCACTCACCCTCCCGAATTCATTATGAGCCTTTGTTATGTTATGTTACAGGGTATTTGTAGAGCGCGCGGCTACTCCCAGGAGTGTCCCGGCGCTGACTTAACCCCATTGACAGAACAGTTGTACGCAACAGCAGGTGCTTCGTCTAATGTTGAAAGAGCCAAGTTTTTAGCTTTCTCCTAAAGCTAAGGAGATCCTGCACCTGTCTCTGGGGGGGCGGCAGGCTGTTCCACAGCTTAGAGGCCACCACCTGGAAGGAGCGTCCGCCCATACGCGAACGAGCGAACTT
Organism: Calotriton arnoldi; assembly: GCA_963921515.1. Classification (NCBI taxonomy): domain Eukaryota; kingdom Metazoa; phylum Chordata; class Amphibia; order Caudata; family Salamandridae; genus Calotriton; species Calotriton arnoldi. The sequence continues at coordinate 27,511 of CAWUFW010018449.1, read as the reverse complement.
AGGCACGATCGACAACCTCTGAGTCGAGGACCGCATGGTTCTAAATGGAGCATAGGGCTGAATTCTGCTCCTGATGTAGGGAGCCCCTAAGTTGTGAAAGGCCTTGAAGGCCAGCACCAAGGCCTTAAAATTAACCCTCTTTCGCACCGGGAGCCAGTGCAGGGACACCAAAAGAGGCGTAATGTGTGTCCTAGGGTCACCCATAAGAACAGCCCTTGCTGCCGCATTTTGAACCACCTGCAGACGGCCAAATAGGTAATCAGGGAGGCCTAAGTACAGGACATTAACATAGTCCAACCTTGACGTTATCAGGGCTTGGACCACGGTTTTTCTATGCGAGACTGGAAGTAGGGGGAGGAAGTTCCTCATCGTTTTCAATAGTCCAAAACAAGTGCCGGCCACTGATTGGACTTGGGACTTCATGGACATGTCCGCATCCAATTTTACCCCAAGGTTTTTTACGGTGGTGACTGGGCAAGCGGGGGGGACATATCCTGGGGCCACCATTGGCTCCATTCCTCACCCGGGCTATGGCCGAAAAAAATGATTTCAGACTTGTCTGAATTACATAACAGTTGATTTTGCCTGAACCAGGCAAACACCTTTGTCAGGCAATTGTTTATTTCACTTCCTCTCCATGCAGCGTCCTTCTCGCAGGTAAACAACATCTGCGTGTCGTTGGCATAGGATATAACTTTTGCCCCGTGTTGCTCTGCCAGGAGTGCAAGGGGAATCATGTATAAATTGAACAAAGTTGGGCTCAAAACAGAGCCCTGTGGCACTCCAACCTTCATCGGAGGGATAGGGGCAGAGAAGGAATTGGACCAAACTGTTTGCTGGCGGCTTTCCAAAAAGGAGGAGAACCACCTAAGGACCGTGCCCCCGATGCCACAGTCCTGGAGTCTGTGCAGAAGTAAATCGTGGGGCACAGTATCGAAAGCCGCCGAGAGGTCCAGTAATATGAAAACTGCTTTTCCTCCTCTATCCAGAGTGGTTTTAATGGTGTCTGAGACTTCCAATAAAGCCGTCTCCGTACTAAAGTTGGCTCTGAACCCTGACTGGCTGGGATGCAGTACATGGGTTGCCTCTACAAAGTCAGTGACCACAGTGTTCACATATTTCTCCAAAGCCTTGGAGAAGTAGGGCAACAGCGATATTGGCCTGTAATTACTGGCTACAGAGGGGTCTGCAGAAGGCTTTTTTAGGAGTGGAAGAATTCGTCCGTATTTCCAACTCTCCGGCATCAGTCCCTCGGACAAAGAAAGGTTCAGGACCAGGTTAACCGCTGGATTGATCACTTCGGCGATAGATGCCAATACTTTGGCCGGACAAGGGTCTAAGGGGGAGCCGGATTTCAACGTTTTCATTATTTTGAGGGACATAGTCAGCGGAATAGGGGGGAACTCAGAGAGAGTCTTATCTGAGTTGGAGTAGACGAAGGAGGGCAAATCTATGCTGCCATTACTGACTTGAGGCACATCCCCAAAACAATCCTGGATAGTTTTGATTTTATTATAGAAATATTGCGCAATGTGGTTTGTCCATTCATATGTAGGGGTGAAGGGGCTCTTAATTGCATCCGGAGAGGAGAAAGCCTTGACAATCTTGAACAATTCACGGCTGCTATTCCCAGCTTGTTCAATTTTTGAGGCCAGAAAATATCTTTTTCCCTCACGGACTTTGGCTTAATGGGCCTTCAAAGCCAATTTATAGGTAATTTTGTTTTATTGGTGGCTATGCCCTTGATGCATAGCCTTAACTGCACACTTACCTCTCAGTCCACTAGTGCAATTATTGTCCACAGCTGGTTCTTTCCTTCTTTTGGGCCTTTACGGCCGAGATAAGGAGCACTCTGTGTGCTCAGCTCCATAATGTTTTTTTCAAAGTGAAACCAAATGCAGTACTAAACATATGTTACTGCCAGGAGAGCAGCCCACTGCACCCCTCCTACAGTCTGCCCCTTTGTGATAATCAACAAATTGTTGCAACCCACTCCATCCTTGTCCTCATCGGCCTGCCCCACTGCAGCCATTAAGTGCATGGAGTTTTGTAACTCCTCCCAGGACCACTGTTCATGCGCCCCAAAAGCAACCGGATGCATGCCATCCTAATTCAGCACTCCCTCTCATGTGATATCAATGCTGTAGCTTGTGCCTGCAGGTCGAAGAAAACCTCACCCGGCCAGCGTTTGCGCAGTAGGACATCTGCAAAGTTCACTAGAGTTCACCCAGGAGATCCAGCACACCGCCTCAGAGCAGCAATTCCTTTTTAGCTGCTCTGTGCTTATTATCCCTGTTCTTGCTTCTTCTCCGAGGGTGGCAGGGCAACGCCCCTTTTGCCCATGAATACCAGTCACCCCTGGCACTTACATTTAGGAAAAAGGAGAAAACAGCCAATGAAAAACTAAGAAGAATTTAAAAGAGGTTGACTCTGATGTCAAATCATTTCTTTGGGATTTTTATGTAACTTAGAGGCAATGTGTAAAGTATTTATGTAACACTTCAAACAGTAATAAAGTGAAAACACAGCTCAAGAAAAGAGGGCTAAAATCAAATCTCAGTAGAACCAAAATATATGCAATTTCCAAGTTTGAGGTAAAAACAGTACCTCAAGGAATAAAGCTTCAACTGTGGTATCTGGTTGCGCTGGACAGGTACAAAGTCACAAATTCAGGTCGACCACAATGAAGCTTGGGCTGGCTACAGGGACCAAGTTAGGCTCGCTGACCAGAAGTACTTTAAATCCTGGTTGCAAAGTGATGTGAGGCCCCACGTTGAGGATGCGTCACACATTGTTGGCTCCGTGGGAGATGTTGTGGTGGTGCGAGGTTCGTGCTTGGAGATGCTTCGTGCAGTGGCGGTCCCGAGGAGCTGCAGTGGCAATGCGATGTCCTGTGTGGAGTTGTGTTGTGGAGCGGCAGTTTCACGAGGGCTGCTATGTGAAGTCCTGTGTCAGGGATGCGTTGTGCAGCGGTTCCGTTGCGAAGTCTTTTGAGGTGATGCCTCGCACTGTGTTGGTTCTGCTGGGACCACAGATTGGCTGGCGGTGCACTTCAAGCACATTTCCAAAGGTTTAGACTGGGGTGGCACCACTTGGGGGGGGAGGGTTCACAGCAGACAGAGTCCAGGTGTTGGGTTCAAGGTGGTTGGAGTCTGTTCTGTCCCTGAGGCTAGGATCAGGAAGCCAGCCAACTATCCCTTAGAGTCACTCTGGTGGTCCTGGGTTCAAGATGCAGGCCCAGTCATTTACTCAGGCAGCAGGGCAGCTGGGCAACAAAGTAGCAGTCCTTCGTGATGAGCAGCACAGTAGTCCTTCTGAGGCTTCCACAGTTCCACAGCTGTACTAAAGAGTGGGTCTAGGGGCCCTATTTTTATACCTGGTGCCTTCTTTGAAGTAGGGGAAGCTTCTAGATAATTCCTTTTAAAGTGTTTGAAGTTTCCTGACTCTTCTGCCCATGCTCCAAGCGGGAAACATCCTTTACCACGCAACCATTACAACGCGGTATGGTTACATCGTGGTTTTGACAACGCAAGTCGTTACATCGACTTGCACTGGAGGGTGCTCTAGACTAAGGAATAGTGTGAATTACTATTCCAACACCTTCCCTACTGCACGTAGACTGGAGTTGGAATAGTAATTCACACTATTCCTAAGTCCAGCGCCCTCCAACGCAAGTCGATGTAACGACTTGCGTTGTCAATACCGCGATGTAACATACCGCGTTGTGATGGTACGCGTTGTACCATCATACATTCCTCCAAGCTGGTTGTATGAACAATGCAGTGATGACACTTCCTTTGTGTGAAGGCAGAACACAGCATATTTAGTTGCAAGTGGGGTTGTGCCCAACTCCGCCCCATTCTGCCAGTTGATGGCCCATCCAGGTACACCTAATCCCTCTATTGTGTGGCTGTCTGGGAGGATTAAACAAAGTCCAACTGCCAAATACAACAAGTCATGTGACCTATCACAGGCCACAGGCACCAAATAGCTATTGCAGAAAATTACAACTTTCTAACAGTGGCATTTTCAAAAGGGGAACTTAAATTCCGACTTTATCATTAAGGAGGATTTTTTATTACAGTTTCTCAGACACCAAACATGAAATGTTCACCTGTTCTCAATCAATAGGTAGCACTTATGAAATGTAATAATGCAACCCAATGTTATGCTACGATACAGGTAGGCCTCACAGTAGTAAAAAACAAATGTAGGAGTTTTTCACAAATTATTTTCAAGTAAAAATGCCCAGGCCTGGAATAAGCTGCCTTTGGCTGTCCATCTTGAGCCAGATTTTTCAAAATTCTGTAAAGACTCAAAATCTCATCTACTTATTTAAGTCTGGTTTTTACTTTATTTCTGACAGGCATGCCGATTTTGTTTCTTGGTCTAAGCGCAAGGATACCCGTTGGGCTGTCGCTCACACAATAACCAATAAATAAATAAACAATAAACATAAAAGTACATGTCCAACTTTTTAATTACAATGAACCCTGCCCTATTTGCTACGTAGGGCCTCCCTTAGGGGTGACTTATATACAATAAAAAGGGAGTTTAAAGCTTGGCGTTGGGGTTATATTCCCAAGTCAAATTGGAAGCTTAAAACTGCATGCAGGCTGCAATGGCAGGCTTGGTTCATGTTTTAAGTGGCTACTTAAGTGGGTGGCACAATATGTGCTGCAGGCCCATTAGTAGCATTTAATTTACAGGCCCTGGGTATATGGTATGCCACTCTACAAGGGACTTATAAGTAAATTAAATATGCCAATCAGGTGTAAGCCAGTTTTACCATATTAAGGACAGTGAGCACAATTCCTTTAACACTGGTTAGCATTGGTAGAGTACACAGAGTCTTAAGGCCAACAAAAATTGATTTCAGCAAAAAGTGGAGGGCAAAAGCAAACTTTTTGTGGGAAGACCACCCTAAGGCTAACCAGTGTAACACTTCACATAGTCATCATGCTCCGAGCATTTGCACTGTATGCCAGGGGCTGTCCCATGCAAAATCCTATATTCAGGTTATGTTATGTTATGTTATTTAAATTTGTAAGGCGCACAGCTACCCAAAAGGGTTACCCGGCGCCAGCCAGGTAGGGAGAAAAGAGAAGTGAGATTACTGATTGAATAGCCATGTCTTTACTCTTTCACAGAATCTTACAAAAAAGGATTCCTCACGTATGAAAATAGGAAGTGAATTTCATAGAGTCGGACCCAGAAAGGAAAAGGATCTACCGCCCATCCTCATGAGTTTGATTCTGGGGATAACGTATTTAGATTGTCCAGCAGAGCGCAGGAGACGAGGGGGTGAATATAGTTGGATTAATGATTGCAAGTATTGTGGGGCTGTTCCAGATTTGATTTTAAACATAAAGCATAAGGCTTTAAATTTAACACGATTCTCCACATTAAGCCAATGAAGTTTGCGCAGAGAGTCGGAAGCTGACACAGTCCTTGGGACCCGACACAGCAGCCTGGCAGCTGCATTTTGCACCACCTGCAGCCTGCGTACCATCGTTTTGTTTGAGCCAAAGTATAGAACATTGCCGTAGTCCAGGTTAGATGGAGAAACACTGCTTTATCAGCTCAGACATAGGTATGTCCATTAATAATTTGGGCAAACAACCTCACAAGAGGGCTAAACATAGTTAGTACCCTGTAATTGATGTGCAGTTCATTTTTCTTTTTAAAATATTTTGTCCATTATTGCACTGGCAGTGTGACAGTGGTAAGAAGCACCCAGAAGACAACAGAGAGTGTCATAGGCCATCCATCTATGATTATATTTGAGTACCTTATTGTACAATCCATCGGGCAGTAATAACTGATTGCTAAAAATAAAACTGCATCAACAACTTCACTATAAAAAATAGTGCAAGTCAGTTATTTTAACCTGTACCCTATAATTAGCTTATTGTGTCTAATTGCATCACTGCCTACAGTTATGATAGGCAAACTCCTTGCATCATCCTCAATCTCTTTATCAGGCTAAGCAGCAAGGTCAGACTGGCGTATAGAGCAATCAGGTAGTGCCCAGTTGGCAGGTGTGATAGGTCGGTGTGTGGGCGTTTTTTGGCAGTATGTGGGCCTCTTATATGGCCTGGTGGGACAGTTTTTACTCTTGATTTCTCTGATATTACAACAAGCATTTCCTGCAGCAAACACAAATGCATGCAGTCTCACATAGTTTGCAAAATACCCATACAGCATGCCTTTACAAGCTCAAACCTGACTTGATTTGCAAATGTGGGGCACCTTTTTAGCTATCTTGGCTATTAATGGGAGACACTTTTATTTTGCTGCCAGGGTCTATTTGTTGTCCCAGTCTGATCTTGCTAAGCAGTCCATACTTAGAGAGTTTTAGGGCCTCATTTATAAGGCCATTGCACCATCAATTTTTTTGACTCACTGGAGCGCAGTGTGCCTGCCTATATAAAGTCGCTCTGCGTGACTTTTCATGGCCTTGTAAATATGAGCACCTTTCACGTATTACTCTGTGTGAAAGGGATGTTCCATAGGTTTTGCTATGGGTGTTCCCAAGCAACATCCATGGAACCTGACACATTCCCAGATTTGCAAAGTTTTGTAAAGATGGGAATGCGTCAGAATCCTATGCCTCCCCAGGGGAGGCGTAGGAGTGGCGCAACAAGAAGAAATACTTTTACTTCTCCTCGTTTTTTCTCTTTCTATGCGTGCTGCATTCTGCAGCATGCATAGAAAGAGGAAAATGCCATCAATGATTGCTTTTGTGCAGGAAGGGACACCTTCCTGCACAAAAACAATCATTGATGACATTTTAAGGTGTCCCTTCCTACACAAAAGCAATCATCCCCACTACGTAGGCAACATTACAACATGATGCAAGGGTGCCTGAGCTGGTGAATGGTGGCCAATTGTGTAGAAGCGCAGGGGAAAGCACATGGATGTGTAGTACTGTTGTTAATACTGCGCATCCCTGTGCTTTTAAAACGACGCAGCTCGGCAGAACAAAATGGCTTGCGGTGCCATGTCTGCCACAACTGAAGAAACGGAGGAGGAAGTGGTTGGTCACATTTTAGCAGTGGGCTCAGAGGAAGGAAGAAAGAAGGAGGTGGACCATTCATAGCTTGATTGTGCACACTCACAGAGTGGAGGGGCAGGTAGGCAGGCATGTGGAGTCTGAGGGGCTAGGAGGACAGGGTCTTGGAGTGCTGGAGCACCGGTTTCATGCATTCGACTATCCACCTAACCAAAGGGATAAATGGAGAGGAAAGCAGGTTAGTTTCTAACAGGATAGGCGAGCATTGACTGAGCATGGCATGCAAGCTGCAATCGCTGCCACTGCCATGCAATGAAATAGGACGGTGCATGCGGCAAAAGGCCCTTTCGACACACAAATCTTTCCAGCTGAGGGTAAAACAGAGATCCTCGGAAATACGAAGCATATAAAGAACACACTGCAGATCAAATAATTAACTATGACATATTGTAGACTTTTTGTTAAATTAGTGGCCTAACCGAGCTACAGAAAGGCCGTGGGTGGTCTGATCGGGTTGGAGAGTTTGGCAGCAGTGCCTTCCCAAGGAATGCCAAGCATTGACAAAGCAACTGTCTGATGGGAGAACTTGGGCCAAAGCTGTCCATAGAGAAACCTAAAAACTTTGATTAAAAAAATCAGTGCAAGTTAGTGGGGTAAATTAGACCATGAGCTGGGCACCCTCTGTGACTGACGGGCAATGGAGTAAGGTTGGGAAAGTGTTCATGGAATGTCTCGGCCAATAGTGTTACCATCAGCCTTAGAAATTCCTGGGGGTTGATAAAGTTCTGCTGGGCAGGCCTAGAAATTGCAGCTGACCAGAGATCCACAAGATTGTATGGTTCTGTTTTTTGCAGCATGGAGTAGCATCAAATTATGTGGTTTAAAAGGTCCGAGTGGAACTGTTGGAAATGGCCCTTTTTGAACGGTTATCCTCAAACTTTTTGCTTCTTCCTCCTATTTTTTCCTGACCTGTGTTTGTTGGCTATAGGACTCTGGGCACTTTTCCAATGCTGATCAGTGCTAAAGTGCATATGCTCTCTGTGTAAATTGTTGTTGTGTTTGGTTATCCATGATTGGCGTATTTGATTTACCAGTAGGTCCCTAGTAAAGTGCACTGAGTGTGCCAGGGCTGGTAAATCAAATGCTACTAGTGGGCCTGCAGCACTGATTGTTCCACCCACATGAGTAGCCCTGAAAAGATGTCTCAGCCCGCCACCTCGGTGCCTGTGCGCAGTTTGTTAACTGCCATGTTGACTTGGCAAGTGCACCCACTTGCCAGGCCCTAACCTTCCCTTTTCTTACATATAGGGTACCCCTATGGTAGGCCCAAGGTTCCCCCTGGGCAGGGTGCAGTGTATGTGAAAGGTAGGACATGTACTGGTGTGTGTAACATGTTCTGATAGTGAAATACTGCCTATTTCGTTTTTCACTATTAAAAGGCTATCTTGACCCATAGGACAGAATCGGGAATGCTTTGTAACATTTTACAAGCATATCTTCCCATAGGGATAAGATAGAAAAATGGAGTTTGGTATCCATGAACTCAGGATTTAATACCACATCTTTTAGTAAAGATGGTTTTTAAATTGTGTGTTTGAAAATACCACTTTTAGAAAGTGTCTATTTTCTTGTTCATTCACAAAGTTGTGACACGAGACTTGCGTGTCACAGAGGAGTTGCACAGCTCCATGCACATTTGAATCCAATTTAGACTCGTACTCAGTAGTAAACTCGGGTTCATCCAATTTTTATTCAATGTTCTATTCATGTTAATCCGTCACGTCACAGAAATAAAGTTCCAAATTTTCACGCATAATAATTGCTCTCGAATTGCCCATCCGGGCCTATTCATAGGCATGTGTATAAACTTCATTCATCCGTTATTTTATATCACCCAATGCATTTCGGTCTTGTTGACCTTCCTCAGGGGTATCTACAATTATTAAAAAATTATTAAAAATACATTCATCAACCCCATATCATTTACATATAACAATAATTCAACACTAACATATATTGTGCCTAAACCCCAAACTCTTAATTCATCCTTATTACGCGAATCACTGCTCCTGTACCTCCCCTTTCGTCTTTCCCCACGCAAATCCTGTACCTTCAACTTCTGTGCCCTCCTCATCCTTTGCCCAAAACATATCACCCGTCCCTCTAAAGATCGAATCACCAATAACGCTGACGTTTTCTTGTTCAACCATCCTGTGTGCCTCTGCCTGTTTGTGGATTGACTGTCTGGCTTTGGAGTGACAGGGGGTGGGGAGGTGCAGTGGCTCCAGGAGTCTGGATGAGTCAGCACTAGGCTGAACAGACCTGATCTGCATTTGGAGTGGTGGGAGGAGAAGCACCTGTACCTGAATTGGGCTGTGCCTGCCTTTCACAATGCTGGCTCCGCCCCCCCTGTGGTGTGTCTGGAGCCAAGGCTCACACTGACAATGGATGTTGTTGTGCACTTGCAGAGTGACCCTCAGAACTGGTTTGAACTGGGCTCAGAGCCCCTTGCACAAAGAGAACAAAGACATTTTGGGGTATAAGTATTAGACCTAAAGCCACTAAACTTTAGATCATTCCTGGAATTCAAGAGGAACCTTTGCCAAGGAGAAGAGCTGGAAAGACTGGGGAGAAGTACTGCCCTTGCTGTGTGTCTGGGGTTGGCCTGCAGTTGCTGTTTCTGCCAAGGAAAGGAGAAGGACTTTGCTGTGTGCTGTGTCCCCTGCTTGAAGGAGATCTCCAAGGGCCTGAAGTGTGCTGGCCTCCTGTTCTGAAGTCTCAGGTACCCAAAGACTTCACCCCCAGATACCCTCAACTCTGCTGCTGTGAGTTCTAGCCTGCCAAGAGGTGCCTGTGCCAGCTCTGGGCCTCTGGAGGTTGTTGCTGCTGTTTGGGAGCTGGAAGAAAGAAGAAACGTGAAGAACTGCTAAAATCAACGCATCGCTCTTCTTGCAGCTGTTTCCTCGATGCATCTCCACGGCGCAAGAAGAATTTCCACGCATCACAGTGCCGCTGCGAAAACTATTGCAGCGCCTGTCGCCGCTGCAAGAATCGAAGCATCGAGGGATAGTGGCTGAACAGGACCGACGCAGTGCCGCTCGACGCCGCCAGATCGATCACCGACGCATCCCGGATTTCCGCGCATCGTGCCTGTGCGGCAAGTTCGTCCGACGCATTACCTGCAAACCAGAACTATCACGAAGAATCGACGCATCACTCCCCATACAGATTGTTTCGACACAACTCGTCCTATGCGTGTCGCAGAACTGTTGCATCGCCTCCTCAAGGTCTCAGGAGTGTCGCATCTCTTTGTTTTCCAACTCTGCGGCTGTTTGGCTTTTGGAACTTTCACGCATCTACAGGCACTTTGGTGAAAAGTCACACATCCATAGTTTTCTATGGTACAAGTTCTTGAAACGCTTTGAAAGTCATATTTTTAACTGTGTATGTTGGATTTTGGTCGTTTTGGTCTTGTTTAGTTTAGATAAAGATACTTTATTTTTCTAAAATGGTGTGGTGTCCTTTTGTGGTGTTTTCACTGTGTTACTGTGAGTGTTGGCACAAATACTTTACACATTGCCTCTGGGATAGGCCTGACTGCTCGTACCAAGCTTCCAAGGGGGTGAGCAGGGGTTATCTAAAGTGTGTATCCCCCTTACCCTGACTAGAAGCAAGGGTCCCTATTTGGACAAAAGTACCTACCTATCCCAACTAGAGACCCCATTTCTAACAGGGACAAACCACCAAAAAGTAGCCTTGGAGGTTGCATCTATTAAGATACGTTCCTTATAATGGCCCTAATGAGAAAAAAAGAATTGGAAATCTGAACTTTTAGAAAAAGTTCAGTAGTTTGCCACTGGTGCAACTAAAATCTAAGAAATATTGCAACAGCCTTCTAGGGCACCAGGCCACAGTTTTTACTCAAGAACAGATAGACCACAAAATGTGCAACTTAGTTTGACTCATGGGTTTCTTTTCAGAAGCCCAGCTCCCTCAGCCAATTTGATTTTCTCCATTCCCAAACACAGAAGACACTTGCCATGAGGCATGGCTGAAGAAATTGCCATTTGCCTCGTTCAGCTAAATCTTCTATCAGCAATCAAACTCACATTATCTGTTCTAGGGTTGCCTCTGTTGATATAATGAAGTGCTATCTAAAGGTATTTCGAGAAGAACCTTTCCACATGATTTGAAAATGACAGAAGTATTTTGAATAAATTAATATAAGCTACCGGGAGCTACTGAAGATCGTTCAGGATTTGGGTTGTGTTGACCTATCTCTGACCAACTTAATTAATTGTTTTCAAAGTTATTTGTATTTTAATCATAGCTTTAATATTCAAAATTATTTTCACTAGTATTCCAGCCTACAATTGGTTCTTCTGCAGGGAGGACCCTGATGTTTTTTGTCTAACAGAATGCTAATGACTAATTAGGATATATATATATATATATATTCACTGAAAAAACCATAGGTTTTAGGGACAGTTATAGTTAGTTGGACATTTCACTCGTACAAAACCATAGAAATTCCCTCGTTATAGTTAGTTCAGCTAACTATAACTCGCGCCCCGCAATGCACTGCTGATGACGTCACATATTACATCACTCATGACATGGTCAGTGACATCACTGATGACATCACTGATGACATCTCAAATGACATCACTGATGACATCACTGATGACATCATCCAGTGACTGTGTGTTTCTGTAAAGTTTAAATATGTTTAATATATATAGGGAAAGGCGTATTGAAGAATGAGTGGGTGTATAAGTGTCTGAATGGATGATTTAGTACGTGAGTGACTGACTCTACAAGTGAGTGATTAAATGTATCTTACTGAATGCATGGGTTAGTGACTAAACTGTGTGAATGTCTGTATCCGTCTGTCTGTTGGTTTGTAAGCGGCTGCATGGCTTTCTGAATAGCTACATGAGTGTCTACATGGGTTATTGATTGATTGTCTGAGTATCTGTATGGGTGCCTGAGTGTTTGTGTGGGTGGGGTGTGTGTGACTCTGTGCATAGATGTGTGAGTTGGTGATTCACTGGGTGCATGGTTTCAAGAGTGCATCTGTGATGGACTGTATGGGTGGGTGAGTGTGTGTATGGGTGTGTTAGTGATTGAATGTATATCTCAGTGGTACATGTGTGAGTAACTACATATGTGAAAGGCAGTATATATGTGTGTTGGAGTATATAAATGGCTATAAGTGAGAGTGTGTGATTGTGAGAGTGACTGTATGGATGAGTGTGTACTTGTATCAGTGATTGTATAAGAGAGTAAGAATGTGCTAGTATTTGTATGAGTAAGTGAGCTGGTGTGTGTATAACTGTATAGGTGAGTAAATGGGTGTGTGATTAAGTTTTTTGCATGACTGACTAGCTGTGTGAGTACCTCTATGGATGAGTGGCGGTGTGAGTGTTTATATAGGTGTATGAGTGCATATGATAGTCCTGTACTGAGTGACTAAGTATGAGTGACTGTACGGGTGAGTGAGTGGATGTGTGTGTAGACCTAAGAATCAGTGAGTGGGTATGTAGTTTTTGGTGTTGGAGTGTCTATGGTTTTGAGAATGGCAGTCTGTAATTTAGAGTGGGTGTATCAAAAGTTATATTAGGTGTGAGAAGATGCATGAAATTATCACATGGATGATGTCATCAGTGATGTCATTTGAGATGTCATCAGTGATGTCATCAGTGATGTCACTGACCATGTCATGAGTGATGTAATATGTGACGTCATCAGCAGTGCATTGCGGGGCGCAAGTTATAGTTAGCTGAACTAACTATAACGGGGGAATTTCTATGGTTTTGTACGCAGTGAAATGTCCAACTAACTATAACTGTCCCTAAAACCTATGGTTTTTTCAGTGAATTTCAAAGGTTTTTTAAATGCTAATTTCTAACTATAACGTGCCTGAAACCTATGATTTTTTAAGTGAATTTCAAAGGTTTTTTTAAATGCTAGTTTCTAACTATGCCTACAGAGGTAGGACATGTGAAGAAAGAAGAAAAAACGCACAGAAAGAAGCAAAAGATGTGCAGAAAGAACCAACAGAGGAGCAGAAAGAGGCCTTGTTGCAAAATCTTCCTGTGCCCACAACTTTTTCAGACGGGTACTGGTGGTAACTGACTCTGACTAACCAGAGCCAGTGCTATGCTAAAAGACACTTTAGAATACAGTGAAAACACCTACATACACTAGGGAACACTATGCGTTGGGGTACCCCTGTGATTAGCATGACCTCCTCTGCAAGTCCATAGTACATAATAGGGCAGGGGGATTAAAACTACCTCTTAAAACGCGCTACAGGGCGCGCTTGCACAGTGGTGAAGGGAGGGGGCCTGAGGTGACATGTGTGCAAACGCACCCCGTGGCGCGTTTTAAGTTGCAGGATTAAGTCCCCTTGAATTCTGAGGGTCCCTGGGGCCCAACTAGCCCCCCAGGTACCTACAGTTAGGACCACAGAGCTGAGTTGCAGAGAGGCGTTCCGAGGCCACGCACCTTTTTTCACCTCTCTGCAACGCAACTCTGTTGTGCTTACTGAAGGTACCTGGTGGGCTAGTTGGCCCCCAGGGTCCCTCAGGATTCAAAGGAAATTAATTCCCCAACTTAAAACGCAGCACAGGGCGTGTTTGCGCACATGTCACCTGAGGCCCCGCCCCTCCCTTCACCACTGTGCAAACGCGCCCGTGGTGCGTTTTAAGTTGGGGGATTAGGTCACCTTGAATCCTGAGGGTCCCTGGGGCCCAACTAGCCCACTAGGTACTTCCAGTAAGCACCACAGGCCTGCGTTGCAACGCCTGTAACAAATTGTGCAGTTGTGTTTAGGTAGTGAAGAGGGTCGTGCTGGGGGTAGTGTTTTAGGGTTTAGGGTAGTGCAGTGGTGTTTGTGTAGTGTAGGGGGTCATGCTGGGGGTAGATTTAGGTTTAGGGTAGTGCAGTGGTGTTTGGGTAGTGTAGGGAGTCGTGCTGGGGGAGTGTTTTAGGGTTTAGGGTAGTGCAGTGGTGTTTGGGTAGTGTAGGGGTCATGCTGGGGGTAGTGTTTAGGGTTTAGGGTAGTGCAGCGGTGTTTGGGTAGTGTAGGGGGTCGTGCTGGGGGTAGTGATTTAGGGTAGAGCAGTGGTGTTTGGGTAGTGTAGGGGGTACTGCTGGGGGTAGTGTTTTAGGGTTTAGGTTAGTGCAGTGGTGTTTGGGTAGTGTAGGGGTACTGCTGGGGGTAGTGTTTTAGGTTTAGGTAGTGCAGTGGTGTTTGTGTAGTGTAGGGGTAGTGTTTTAGGGTTTAGGTAGTGCAGTGGTCTTTGGGTAGTGTAGGGAGTCGTGCGGGGGTAGTGTTTTAGGTTTAGGGTAGTGTAGGGGTCATGCGGGGGTAGTGTTTTAGGGATTAGGGTAGTGCATTGGTGTTTGGGTAGTGTAGGGTGTCATGCGGGGGTAGTGTTTTAGGGTTTAGGGCAGTGCAGTGGTGTTTGGGTAGTGTAGGGGTCGTGCTGGGGGAGTGTTTTAGGGTTTAGGGCAGAGCAGTGGTGTTCGGGTAGTGTAGGGGTCGTGGCTGGGGGAGTGTTTTAGGGTTTAGGGCAGTGCAGTGGTGTTCGGGTAGTGTAGGGGGTCGTGCTGGGGGAGTGTTTGAGGGTTTAGGGCAGTGCAGCCGTGTTCGGGTAGTGTAGGGGGTTGTGCTGGGGGTAGTATTTTAGGGTTTAGGGTAGTGCAGTGGTGTTCGGGTAGTGTAGGGGGTCGTGCTGGGGGTAGTGTTCTAGGGTTTAGGGCAGTGCAGTGGTGTTTGGGCAGTGTAGGGGGTAATGCTGGGGGTGGTGTTTTAGAGTTTAGGGCAGTGCAGTGGTGTTCGGGCAGTGTAGGGGGTCGTGCTGGGGGTGGTGTTTCAGGGTTTAGGGCAGTGCAGTGGTGTTCGGGCAGTGTAGGGGGTGGTGTTTCAGGGTTTAGGGCAGTGCAGTGGTGTTCGGGCAGTGTAGGGTGTCGTGCAGGGGGTGGTGTTTCAGGGTTTAGGGCAGTGGTGTTCGGGCAGTGTAGGGGTCGTGCTGGGGGTGGTGTTTCAGGGTTTGGGGCAGTGCAGTGGTGTTCGAGCAGTAAAGGGGGTCGTGCTGGGGTGGTGTTTCAGGGTTTAGGGCAGTGCAGTGGTGTTCGGGCAGTGTAGGGGGTGTTGCAGGGGGTGGTGTTTTAGGGTTTAGGGCAGTGCAGTGGTGTTCGGGCAGTGTAGGGGGTGCTGCAGGGGGTGGTGTTTCAGGGTTTAGGGCATTGCAGTGGTGTTCGGGCAGTGTAGGGGTCGTGCAGGGGGTGGTGTTTCAGGGTTTAGGGCAGTGCAGTGGTGTTCGGGCAGTGTAGGGGGTCGTGCTGGGGCTGGTGTTTCAGGGTTTAGGGCAGTACAGTGGTGTTCGGGCAGTGTAGGGGGTCGTGCTGGGGCTGGTGTTTCAGGGTTTAGGGCAGTGCACTGGTGTTCGGGCAGTGTAGGGGGTTGTGCTGGGGCTGGTGTTTCAGGGTTTAGGGCAGTGCAGTGGTGTTCGGGCAGTGTAGGTGGTCGTGCTGGGGCTGGTGTTTCAGGGTTTAGGGCAGTGCAGTGGAGTTCGGGCAGTGTAGGGGGTCATGCTGGGGCTGGTGTTTCAGGGTTTAGGGCAGTGCAGTGGAGTTCGGGCAGTGTAGGGGTCTTGCTGGGGCTGGTGTTTCAGAGTCTAGGGCAGTGCAGTGGTGTTCGGGCAGTGTAGGGGTCTTGCTGGGGCTGGTGTTTCAGGGTTTAGGGCAGTGCAGTGGTGTTCGGGCAGTGTAGGGGGTCGTGCTGGGGGTGGTGTTTCAGGGTTTAGGGCAGTGCAGTGGTGTTTGGGCAGTGTAGGGGGTCATGCTGGGGCTAGTGTTTCAGGATTTAGGGCAGAGCAATGGTGTTCAGGCAGTGTAGGGGGTTTTGCTGGAGGTGGTGTTTCAGGGTTTAGGGCAGTGCAGTGGTGTTCGTGCAGTGTAGGGGTGGTGGTGTTTCAGGGTTTAGGGCAGTGGTGTTCAGGCAGTGTAGGGGTCTTGCTGGGGTTGATGTTTCAGGGTTTAGGGCAGTGCAGTGGTGTTCGGGCAGTGTAGGGGGTCATGCTGGGGGTGGTGTTTCAGGGTTTAGGGCAGTGCAGTAGTGTTCGGGCAGTGTAGGGGGTCGTGCAGGGGGTGGTGTTTCAGGGTTTAGGGCAGTGCAGTGGTGTTCTGGCAGTGTAGGGGGTCATGCTGGGGGTGGGGTTTCAGGGTTTAGGGCAGTACAGTGGTGTTCGGGCAGTGTAGGGGGTCGTGCAGGGGGTGGTGTTTCAGGGTTTAGGGCAGTGCAGTGGTGTTCGGGCAGTGTAGGGGTCGTGCTGGGGCTGGTGTTTCAGGGTTTAGGGCAGTGCAGTGGTGTTCGGGCAGTGTAGGGGGTCTTTCTGGGGGTGGTGTTTCAGGGTTTAGGGCAGTGGTGTTCGGGCAGTGTAGGGGGTCTTGCTGGGGGTGATGTTTCAGGGTTTAGGGCAGTGCAGTGGTGTTCGAGCAGTGTAGGGGTCTTGCTGGGGGTAGTGTTTCAGGGTTTAGGGCAGTGCAGTGGTGTTCGTGCAGTATAGGGGTCGTGCTGGGGATGGTGTTTCTGGGTTTAGGGCAGTGCAGTGGTGTTCGGGCAGTGTAGGGGGTCATGCACGGGATGGTGTTTCAGGGTTTAGGGCAGTGCAGTGGTGTTCGGGCAGTGTACGGTGTTGTGCTGGGGCTGGTGTTTCAGGGTTCAGGGCGGTGCAGTGGTGTTCAGGCAGTGTAGGGGGTCGTGCTGAGGCTGGTGTTTCACGGTTTAGGGCAGTGCAGTGGTGTTCGGGCAGTGTAGGGGTCGTGCTGGGGCTGGTGTTTCAGGGTTTAGGGAAGTGCAGTGGTGTTCGGGCAGTGTATGCGGTCGTGCTGGGGCTGGTGTTTCAGGGTTTAGGGCAGTGCAGTGGTGTTCGGGCAGTGTAGGGGGTCGTGCTGGGGCTGGTGTTTCAGGGTTTAGGGCAGTGCATTGGTGCTCGGGCAGTGTAGGGGGTCGTGCTTGGGGTGATGTTTCAGGGTTTAGGGTAGTGCAGTGGTGTTCGGGCAGTGTAGGGGCCGTGCAGGGGCTGGTGTTTCAGGGTTTTGGGCAGAGCAGTGGTGTTCGGGCAGTGTAGGGGGTCATGCTGGGGGTAGTGTTTCAGGGTTTAGGGCAGTGCAGTGGTGTTCGGGCAGTGTAGGGGGTCGTGCTGGGGGTGGTGTTTCAGGGTTTAGGTCAGTGGTGTTCGGGCAGTGTAGTGGGTCTTGCTGGGGGTGATGTTTCAGGGTTTAGGGTAGTGCAGTGGTGTTCGGGCAGTGTAGGGGGTCGTGCTGGGGCTGGTGTTTCAGGGTTTTGGGCAGAGCAGTGGTGTTCGGACAGTGTAGGGGGTCATGCTGGGGGTAGTGTTTCAGGGTTTAGGGCAGTGCAGTGGTGTTCGGGCAGTGTAGGGGTCGTGCTGGGGGTGGTGTTTCAGGGTTTAGGTCAGTGGTGTTCGGGCAGTGTAGGGGTCTTGCTGGGGGTGATGTTTCAGGGTTTAGGGCAGTGCAGTGGTGTTCGGGCAGTGTAGGGGGTCTTGCTGGGGGTAGTGTTTCAGTGTTTAGGGCAGTGCAGTGGTGTTTGGGCAGTGTAGGGGGTCATGCTGGGGGTGGTGTTTCAGGGTTTAGGGCAGTGTAGGGGGTCGTGAAGGGGGTAGTGTTTTAGGGTTTAGGGTAGTGCAGTGGTGCTTGTGTAGTGTAGGGGGTCATGCTGGGGGTAGTGTTTTAGGGTTTAGGGTAGTGCAGTGGTGTTTGTGTAGTATAGGGGGTCATGTTTTAGGGTAGTGCAGTGGTGTTTGGGTAGTGTAGGGGTCGTGCTGGGGGTAGTGTTTTAGGGTTTAGGGTAGTGCAGTGGTGCTTGTGTAGTGTAGGGGTCGTGCTGGGGGTAGTGTTTTAGGGTTTAGGTAGTGCAGTGGTGTTTGTGTAGTGTAGGGGGTCATGTTTTAGGGTAGTGCAGTGGTGTTTGGGTAGTGTAGGGGGTCGTGCTGGGGGTAGTGTTTTAGGATTTAGGTTAGTGCAGTGGTATTTGGGTAGTGTAGGGGTCGTGCTGGGGGTAGTGTTTTAGGGTTTAAGGTAGTGCAGTGGTGTTTTTGTAGTGTAGGGGGTCATGTTTTAAGATGCAATGCTCCAATACCTGACCAGTCTGCACTACATAAAACTGCAAAAAAACTAAAAATAAAAAGTGTTTTGCACACTTTTGTCATTGGGCTATATGTGGGCTACATCTGGGTAATATTTGTGCTACATTTGGGCTCTTTTTTCACTGGTGGCCATCTTGGAAGACTTCTTTGTTATGAAGTTTCCTAATTTCTTCATTTACTGCAGTCTCCTCAGTAGGAAATGCTTTCAGTTTTTTACTTTGATTCCATCAAGAAGGCATTCAGATGTGTCTCACATCTGCCATAAATTCAGAATGTTAGCACTCTAGTTGCTCATTAGATCACTGGAGTAAAGCTACTGCTCACCAGGGAGTTAACTGGTAGTCTGCTGCTGGTATTGAAAGTGATTGTTTCAGTCTGCATGTCAGAATTTTCTAATGAAATAGAAGAGGATTTGAGATCTCACTTAAAACATGCCCTAATTTTTTCTTTCTGCAGCACTAACCATAATTTCTATTTTCAAAAAGAACCCCTCATTTTGTTCCTTTTTAAATTAAATGTTTTAAGTGTTACCGGTTTATTCCAATCAAGATGGCTTCAGGTGTGCCATACTTTTGTCATAAGTAAGGCTGTTAGCGCTCTAGTTGTTCTTTAGAACACTCTGGGAAGCTGCAGTAGAACACAAAGGCATCAACTGGCAGGCTGCTCCTGTTGAAATATAACAGGAAGATATTTGAGATCACACTTGAAATATGTCCTAATTTTTCTTTCTACAGCACTAACCATAATTTCTATGACAAAATGAACCCCATCATTTTGTTCCTTTTTAAATTAAATTGTTTAGTGTTACCAGTTTATTCCAATCAAGATGGCTTCAGGTGTGCCATACTTTTGTCATAAGTAAGGCTGTTAGCACTCTAGTTGTTCTTTAGAACACTCTGGGAAGCTGCAGTAGAACACAAAGGAATCAACTGACAGTCTCTGCCCTTGTTGGATGTACATGTTTTACTGAGAATGTCAGACTTCATTCTCACATGAGTGAGAAAGATAATGTGAATTTACAGAAAATATGCTCTCATTCTAGCTTCTGGAGCACCTTCCAAACCTACATGGGACAAGCATGAGAAAATAGTGTTCTCTCAAACATGATTCATGATATCCCAGCAGAAGGTTTTTCACATGGTAAAATCACCTTAGAATACACCACAATTCCTAAAATTAGTATGGTACCATCAACAAATAAATTCTAATGTAACTAAAGCCTGTTATCACCCTTTATAGTTCTCCTTTTGGTGACCCTCAAAATCTTCTATTCACTACAATGCATTTCAATGAGGTACTATCATTTATATTGGTCCCAAGATGGCTGCCAGCAATTCCAGGATGAAGTGCTGACAGCCAATCAGATCTCACGATGACATGTGTGGTTAGGCTCCGCCCAGATATATATGTGACTTTACTTTTGATTTTCTCAGGAACTACTGAACGGATTTACACCATTTAAGCAAAAGGCACGACACTGAACCAAGGGCTACCTCTTTGCCAAATTTGGTGTAATTCCGTTCAGCAGTTTGGGCTGTAGCTGCGACTAAAGGTTCCTATGGAAAAATGAATGGGGAAAACGCGTTTTGGGACCCCCCTTTTTTCTCGGCCCCCGCTTGACGTATCACCCCGAGACTTTCAGGATAGGAGCGGACCAGAGCGCCCCAACAAGTTGGAAACTTTCGCGAAGATTCATCAACCGGCGCCAACGTTATTTCAAATAGAATGTCGCGGATTTCCTATGGATAATAGGTTTTAACTATAACTATCTACTGGCGGTCGCCAGTAGATAGTTATAGTTAGGACCTATTTTCCAAAGGAAATTCGCAACATTCTATTTCCAATTACTTCACATTATCTTTCTCAGTCATGTGAGAATGAAGTCTGACATTCTCAGTAAAACATGTACATCCAACAAGGGCAGAGACTGTCAGTTGATTCCTTTGTGTTCTACTGCAGCTTCCCAGAGTGTTCTAAAGAACAACTAGAGTGCTAACAGCCTTACTTATGACAAAAGTATGGCACACCTGAAGCCATCTTGATTGGAATAAACTGGTAACACTTAAAACATTTAATTTAAAAAGGAACAAAATGATGGGGTTCGTTTTGTCATAGAAAGTATGGTTAGTGCTGTAGAAAGAAAAATTAGGACATGTTTCAAGTGTGATCTCAAATATCTTCCTGTTATATTTCAACAGGAGCAGCCTGCCAGTTGATGCCTTTGTGTTCTACTGCAGCTTCCCAGAGTGTTCTAAAGAACAACTAGAGCGCTAACAGCCTTACTTATGACAAAAGTATGGCACACCTGAAGCCATCTTGATTGGAATAAACCGGTAACACTTAAAACATTTAATTTAAAAAGGAACAAAATGAGGGGTTCTTTTTGAAATAGAAATTATGGTTAGTGCTGCAGAAAGAAAAATTAGGGCATGTTTTAAGTGAGATCTCAAATCCTCTTCTATTTCATTAGAAAATTCTGACATGCAGACTGAAACAATCACTTTCAATACCAGCAGCAGACTTCCAGTTAACTCCCTGGTGAGCAGTAGCTTTACTACAGTGATCTAATGAGCAACTAGAGTGCTAACATTCTGAATTTATGGCAAATGTGAGACATATCTGAATGCCTTCTTGATGGAATCAAAGTAAAAAACTGAAAGCATTTCCTACTGAGGAGACTGCAGTAAATGAGGAAATTAGGAAACTTCATAACAAAGAAGTCTTCCAAGATGGCCACCAGAGAAAAAAAGAGCCCAAATGTAGCATAAATATTACACAGATGTAGCCCACATATAGCCCAATGACAAAAGTGTGCAAAAGACTTTTTATTTTTAGGTTTTTGCAGTTTTATGTAGTGCAGACTGGTCAGGTATTGGAGCATTGCATCTTAAAACATGACCCCCTACACTACAAAAACACCACTGCACTACCCTAAACCCTAAAACACTACCCCCAGCACGACCCCCTACACTACACAAGCACCACTGCACTATCCTAAACCCTAAAACACTACCCCCAGCATGACCCCTACAATACACAAACACCACTGCACTACCCTAAACCCTAAAACACTACCCCCAGCACGACCCCTACACTACCCAAACACCACTGCACTAACCTAAACCCTGAAACACTACCTCCAGCACGACCCCCTACACTGCCCAAACACCACTGCACTAACCCTAAAACATCCCCAGCGACCCCTACACTACACAAACACCACTGCACTACCCTAAACCCTAAAACACTACCCCCAGCACTGACCCCTACACTGCACAAGCACCACTGCACTACCCTAAACCCTAAAACACTAGCCCCAGCACGACCCCCTACACTACACAAACACCACTGCACTACCCTAAACCCTAAAACACTACCCCCAGCATGACCCCCTACACTAACCAAACACCACTGCACTACCCTAAATCCTGAAACACTAGCCCCAGCACGACCCCCTACACTGCCCAAACACCACTGCACTGCCCTAAACCCTGAAACACCAGCCCCTGCACGTCCACCTACACTGCCCGAACACCACTGCACTGCCCTAAACCCTGAAACACCACCCCCAGCACGACCCCTACACTGCCCGAAGCACCACTGCACTGCCCTAAACCCTGAAACACTACCCCCAGCATGACCCCTACACTGCCCGAACACCACTGCACTGCCTAAACCCTGAAACACCAGCCCCTGCACGACCCCCTACACTGCCCGAACACCACTGCACTGCCTTAAACCCTGAAACACCACCCCCAGCACGACCCCCTACACTGCCCGAACACCACTGCACAGCCCTAAACCCTGAAACACCACCCCTTCACGACCCCCTATACTGCCCGAACACCACTGCACTGCCCTAAACCCTGAAACACCACCCCCAGCACGACCCCCTACACTGCCCGAACACCACTGCACTGCCCTAAACCCTGAAACACTACCCCCAGCAAGACCCCTACACTGCCCGAACACCACTGCACTGCCCTAAACCCTGAAACATCACCCCCAGCAAGACCCCTACACTGCCCGAACACCACTGCCCTAAACCCTGAAACACCACCCCCAGCACGACCCCTACACTGCCCGAACACCACTGCACTGCCCTAAACCCTGAAACACCACCCCCAGCACGACCCCCTACACTGCCCGAACACCACTGCTCTGCCCAAAACCCTGAAACACCAGCCCCAGCACGACCCCCTACACTGCCCGAACACCACTGCACTGCCCTAAACCCTGAAACACCAGCCCCAGCACGACCCCCTACACTGCCCGAACATCACTGCACTGCCCTAAACCCTGAAACACCAGCCCCAGCACGACCCCTACACTGCCCGAGCACCACTGCATTGCCCTAAACCCTGAAACACCAGCCCCAGCACGACCCCTACACTGCCCGAACACCACTGCACTGCCCTAAACCCTGAAACACCAGCCCCAGCACGTCCACCTACACTGCCCGAACACCACTGCACTGCCCTAAACCCTGAAACACCAGCCCCAGCACGACCCCTACACTGCCCGAACACCACTGCACTGCCCGAACACCACTGCACTGCCCTAAACCGTGAAACACCAGCCCCAGCACGACCCCCTACACTGCCCGAACACCACTGCACTGCCCTAAACCCTGAAACACCAGCCCCAGCACGACCCCCTACACTGCCCGAACACCACTGCACTGCCTTAAACCCTGAAACACCACCCCGTGCACGACCCCCTACACTGCCCGAACACCACTGCACTGCCCTATACCCTGAAACACCACCCCCCAGCATGACCCCCTACACTGCCCGAACACCACTGCACTGCCCTAAACCTTGAAACACCACCCCTGCATGACCCCCTACACTGCCCGAACACTACTGCACTGCCCTAAACCCTGAAACACCATCCCCAGCACTACCCCCTACACTGCACGAACACCACTGCACTGCCCTAAACCCTGAAACACTACCCCCAGCAAGACCCCTACACTGCCCGAACACCACTGCCCTAAACCCTGAAACACCACCCCCAGCAAGACCCCCTACACTGCCCGAACACCACTGCCCTAAACCCTGAAACACCACCCACAGCAAGACCCCCTACACTGCCCGAACACCACTGCACTGCCTTAAACCCTGAAACACCAGCCCCAGCACGACCCCCTACACTGCCCGAACACGACTGCTCTGCCCAAAACCCTGAAACACCAGCCCCAGCACGACCCCCTACACTGCCCGAACACCACTGCTCTGCCCAAAACCCTGAAACACCAGCCCCAGCACGACCCCCTACACTGCCCGAACACCACTGCACTGCCCTAAACCGTGAAACACCAGCCCCAGCACGACCCCCTACACTGCCCGAACACCACTGCACTGCCCTAAACCCTGAAACACCAGCCCCAGCACGACCCACTACACTGCCCGAACACCACTGCACCGCCCTAAACCCTGAAACACCACCCCGTGCACGACCCCCTACACTGCCCGAACACCACTGCACTGCCCTAAACCCTGAAACACCACCCCCCAGCATGACCCCCTACACTGCCCGAATACCACTGCACAGCCCTAAACCCTGAAACACCACCCCCTTCACGACCCCCTATACTGCCCGAACACCACTGCACTGCCCTAAACCCTAAAACACCACCCCCAGCACGACCCCCTACACTGCCCAAACACCACTGCACTGCCCTAAACCGTGGAGAAGTGTGGCTCAATGGTTAGAGCGGCAGACCCTGATGCAGAGATCTGGCCCGGGACCAGGGTTCAATTCCCGCCTCGGCGGGTCTTGGGCTCAATTTCCTCGGACCTGATAATTCTCGCCTCGGTGCCTATTCTAATCATGGGTCCCACTCTGCAACTCTGGGCAATAGCTTGCTTAATCTCCACAACGGCCCCAACAGCGCTGGGATGCCTGGCTTCACCCTGGGGGTGCCCAGGAGTGGACACTTCACAGGGAAAAGCCAGGAAGGGTTCCACAGCGGTATGCGTACAGCGCCAGGACACCCCTTTGGGGGTATAAGTGCGCTTTACAAGTACAAATTTCATTTCATTTCATTTCATTTCATAAACCCTGAAACACTACCCCCAGCAAGACTCCCTACACTGCCCGAACACCACTGCACTGCCCTAAACCCTGAAACATCACCCCCAGCAAGACCCCCTACACTGCCCGAACACCACTGCCCTAAACCCTGAAACACCACCCCCAGCACGACCCCCTACACTGCCCGAACACCACTGCACTGCCCTAAACCCTGAAACACCACCCCCAGCACGACCCCCTACACTGCCCGAACACCACTGCTCTGCCCAAAACCCTGAAACACCAGCCCCAGCACGACCCCCTACACTGCCCAAACACCACTGCACTGCCCTAAACCCTGAAACACCAGCCCCAGCACGACCCCTACACTGCCCGAACATCACTGCACTACCCTAAACCCTGAAACACTACCCCCAGCACGACCCCCTACACTACCCAAACACCACTGCACTAACCTAAACCCTAAAACACTACCTCCAGCACGACCCCCTACACTACCCAAACACCACTGCACTACCCTAAAACATGACCCCCTACACTACACAAACACCACTGCACTACCCTAAACCCAAAAACATTACCCCCAGCACGACCCCTACACTACACAAGCACCACTGCACTACCCTAAACCCTAAAACACTACCCACAGCACGACCCCCTACACTACACAAACACCACTGCACTACCCTAAACCCTAAAACACTACCCCCAGCATGACCCCTACACTACCCAAACACCACTGCACTAACCTAAATCCTAAAACACTACCCCCAGCACGACCCCCCACACTACCCAAACACCACTACACTACCCTAAAACATGACCCCTACACTACACAAACACCACTGCACTACCCTAAACCCTAAAACACTACCCCCAGCACGACCCCCTACACTACACAAGCACCACTGCACTACCCTAAACCCTAAAACACTACCCCCAGCACGACCCCTACACTGCCCGAACACCACTGCACTGCCTAAACCCTGAAACACCAGCCCCTGCACGACCCCCTACACTGCCAGAACACCACTGCACTGCCTTAAACCCTGAAACACCACCCCCAGCACGACCTACTACACTGCCCGAACACCACTGCACAGCCCTAAACCCTGAAACACCACCCCTTCACGACCCCCTATACTGCCCGAACACCACTGCACTGCCCTAAACCCTGAAACACCACCCCCAGCACGACCCCCTACACTGCCCGAACACCACTGCACTGCCCTAAACCCTGAAACATCACCCCCAGCAAGACCCCGTACACTGCCCGAACACCACTGCCCTAAACCCTGAAACACCACCCCCAGCACGACCCCCTACACTGCCCGAACACCACTGCACTGCCCTAAACCCTGAAACACCACCCCAGCATGACCCCCTACACTGCCCGAACACCACTGCACTGCCCTAAACCCTGAAACACCAGCCCCAGCACGACCCCTACACTGCCCGAACATCACTGCACTGCCCTAAACCCTGAAACACCACACCCAGCACGACCCCCTACACTGCCCGAACACCACTGCACTGCCCTAAACACTGAAACACCAGCCCCAGCACGACCCCCTACACTGCCCGAACACCACTGCACTGCCCTAAACCCTGAAACACCAGCCCCAGCACGTCCACCTACACTGCCCGAACACCACTGCACTGCCCTAAACCCTGAAACACCAGCCCCAGCAAGACCCCTACACTGCCCGAACACCACTGCACTGCCCTAAACCGTGAAACACCAGCCCCAGCACAACCCCCTACACTGCCCGAACACCACTGCACTGCCTAAACCCTGAAACACCAGCCCCTGCACGACCCCCTACACTGCCCGAACACCACTGCACTGCCCTAAACCCTGAAACACCACCCCCAGCACGACCCCCTACACTGCCCGAACACCACTGCACTGCCCTAAACCCTGAAACACCACCCCTTCACGACCCCCTACACTGCCCGAACACCACTGCACTGCCCTAAACCCTGAAACACCACTCCCAGCACGACCCCCTACACTGCCCGAACACCACTGCACTGCCCTAAACCCTGAAACACTACCCCCAGCAAGACCCCCTACACTGCCACGAACACCACTGCACTGCCCTAAACCCTGAAACACTCACCCCCAGCAAGACCCCCTACACTGCCCGAACACCACTGCCCTAAACCCTGAAACACCACCCCCAGCACGACGCCCTACACTGCCCGAACACTACTGCACTGCCCTAAACCCTGAAACACCACCCACAGCACGACCCCCTACACTGCCCGAACACCACTGCTCTGCCCAAAACCCTGAAACACCAGCCCCAGCACGACCCCCTACACTGCCCGAACACCACTGCACTGCCCTAAACCCTGAAACACCAGCCCCAGCACGACCCCTACACTGCCCGAACATCACTGCACTGCCCTAAACCCTGAAACACCAGCCCCAGCACGACCCCCTACACTGCCCGAGCACCACTGCATTGCCCTAAACCCTGAAACACCAGCCCCAGCACGACCCCCTACACTGCCCGAACACCACTGCACTGCCCTAAACCCTGAAACACCAGCCCCAGCACGTCCGCCTACCCTGCCCGAACACCACTGCACTGCCCTAAACCCTGAAACACCAGCCCCAGCACGACCCCTACACTGCCCGAACACCACTGCACTGCCCGAACACCACTGCACTGCCCTAAACCGTGAAACACCAGCCCCAGCACGACCCCCTACACTGCCCGAACACCACTGCACTGCCCTAAACCCTGAAACACCAGCCCCAGCACGACCCCCTACACTGCCCGAACACCACTGCACTGCCTTAAACCCTGAAACACCACCCCGTGCACGACCCCCTACACTGCCCGAACACCACTGCACTGCCCTATACCCTGAAACACCACCCCCAGCACGACCCCCTACACTGCCCGAACACCACTGCACTGCCCTAAACCTTGAAACACCACCCCCTGCATGACCCCCTACACTGCCCGAACACTACTGCACTGCCCTAAACCCTGAAACACCATCCCCAGCACTACCCCCTACACTGCCACGAACACCACTGCACTGCCCTAAACCCTGAAACACTACCCCCAGCAAGACCCCCTACACTGCCCGAACACCACTGCACTACTAAACCCTGAAACACCACCCCCAGCAAGACCCCCTACACTGCCCGAACACCACTGCCCTAAACCCTGAAACACCACCCACAGCAAGACCCCTACACTGCCCGAACACCACTGTGCACTTAGTAACATGTAACTGGAACGTGGGGCCACGTTTA